>CM043111.1:43933836-44095604 GCA_023701765.1 Hylyphantes graminicola
TTCTAAAGATCTATACAATTATAATTCCAATTCGTATTAAAATAACAGGAAAGTAAAGAAATTCTTGTATTTTCAGAAATTCTTGTTTTGATGTTCATCTAATATTATTTTTGAAATATTGTCTAGTAAATTTGCAAATATGCACTTAAAAAATAAAAAATTTCAATTTTCGCCGTAGAAAAAGAATAAATATTTAAACGATGAATTCAAATTTGAGTCAAAAATGATTTATTCTTGAATTTGCTGTATTTCACTATCGGTTTGACTTTGCAATCGAATGATACAAAGAAAGTTCCAAAGTAAATTCCTAAAAATGCATAAAAAACAAAGTAGATTTTTTTTTCTAAAATGATCCGTTTTTCATAAAACATTCATGTTACTTAAAAAACGTACTGTGTACAATGAAATAAAATAAATGGATCGAATACATTAAAAAATATGATTAGTAAGTTTTAGTTTTTTAAGTGTAAAAACAGGTTAGATTCAATATTTATAAGATGTTTCTAGAAAAAGCTTGTTTATGAGGAAAAAAAGGGTGCTAATTTTGTGCAAATTCAGACTGTATCTGAATGAAAAAGTTAGATTGGAAATTTTTACGTTTTAATATCTATTGAATTGAATTCAATTCAAACAAAAAAGTTATGCAATGAAATTTTCTTCGATTAGCTTCACACACAAAGTGAAAATAGCAATATGTTTCTTTTATAAATTTTGCCTTGTGACTTAAGTTAATATCATGAAGCATCAAAATATGTTAGTGCTTGTTATAAAATAAATAACTTGAAACATATGAAACAAAATTCAGATCACAAAATTCAGTTTGTCTAAATAGATTTTGAAAGAATAAAAGAATAACCCTACATATTATGTAATTTCTTTTGTTATTCATTTTGTAACGTTTCATCATTTCTTTATGTCATGAAGAAACCTGCAGTGACTTTGATAAAATAAACAAAAAGATTAGGTAAAAAGTTCAGTTATAAAAATTTATTATAGTTGTAAAATTGCATTTTAATGCAGTACTATAAAATTGTCTTGAAAAATATACTTTGTTTTCTTTTTGCTGCTTATTTAGACATGGATCCTAATTTGTTGTGGTAGGCTGTATCACACAGCTGAAAACAAAAAGCCTATAAATAACAATTTTAAACATTTCCAAACCTCACGGATTCATCAAGTGGTGCAAGACTTACTAAATATAAATATGTACTAATAAATACACTCTTAAAACAAAAGAGTGAATTCCACTCCAGTTGGAAAAGTGCATTTTCGACACTGGAAAGAAGTGAATATTATCTCAGACTGAGTTAAAATCACTCGTTTGGAGTGATCCTGTCGGAGGTTTAACACACAAAGGATCCACTCCAAAAGGAGAAGTGCATTTTCCAGACTGGAGGAGTGAAAATCAATCAGACTGAGTTAAAATCGCTCATTCGTTTTAAGAGTGTACAAAGTCAATACAATTTCTAGCAGCGTTGAGTCCATCGAATACCTTCCTCGCCAGAAAAAATAGAATGGTTCGTCGTTTTTAAAATACGTCATTCTATTGCTATGTCCACACTACGACAATAAAAATGACAAGAAATTGCACGCGCATGGAAATACATATGCAATTTGGTCCATTCGAGGTAAGTGCGCACGCATGCCAGACCAATTTGTATAGGTATTTCCATGCGCGCGCAATTTCTTGCACATTTTTATTGTCGTAGTGTGGACATAGCATATAGCTTATCTGGGTTGGATGGATTGGTTTACATATATTTTCAGGCTTGTGTGCTTGGTCGCAAGGACCCGCTTATAAACCATCGTCAAGTAGGACAACACAAGACACACACAAACACATATGACTGATGTTGCCATCTGTGCTTATCTGGGTAATGTTTTGGGTAATGTAATCGATTCCGTCTGCCTATTTCTAGCCTCCAATAACGCCTCGTAATTTAGAACCCTGGTCAAGTGACGAAGTCGACAACTGAGCGGGCACCCAACTGAACTTCGAGCGACATCGTACGCTAACGCCGTCGAGACTTTCGAATCCACAGATTTAACGAGCACGTATATCGCAGTGTACTCGGGCCCAAGAACCTTCTCGGTGTGAGGCTCGTCGCTTACACCTCACGGCCACCGAGGGGCCTAGCTTAGCTGTTAATGTAGTCATTTCGGGGCTGCTTCTTTCTAGCCTCCTTTAGGGGTTTTAACACAGCCAATTACGCCTCGTATTTTGAAATCTTGGCCAAGTTACGATGTCGACACCTGAGCGAAGCACCCAATGAAACTTCGAGCGACATCGTACGATAAAGCCGTCGGAACTTTGGGCTACACAGATTTAAAGAGCACGTTTGTCCTAGTGTACTCATGTCCCCTAGTGATTTTTAGATGGATTTTTCTTCCAGCACAAATACGTCTATAGTCTAGCTAGGGCAAGGACATAACGAAGAACCTTTTCAGTGAGAGGCTCGTCGATTACCACTCTCGCCCACTGAGAAGTAAGTTGTTCTATTTAATTATATGTCTTCTTCAAGGCTATTGGTAGAAGAGGGCTTGAGATATTAATGATGGCTCGGGATATTTGGTGATAATTTTAGATCCTTTTCAAAGCTTTCTTTATCAATTTTCGGAACAACAAGTCGTTTAATCGTAAATAGCTTTGCATCAATGCTCTTAGTTACATCTAACGTTTGAATTCATGAAAAAAATATCAACTATTCAATCGGTCTAAGAAATAAGGGCGGCAATGGATTAGCGTCGACCGGATAAAATATTGTGGAACGCAGAACCAATATCTTTTAGTAGGAGGCCCGGATGGCTGAATGGTTTGAACCATAACGCTAACAGTCTGCGCGCTGTAATTGATGCGGGTTCGATTCCTGTCTTCACCCTGGGAGCACATTCCTTTCTCTGTTAAAGTAAAAACTCATTATGTGTCTGTCTAACTTGACAAAGGCTATTGTAAGAAGGTCTCTGATCAATACCACCTAGATTAGAAGGCCGGCGAACTAAATGATTGACGTCATATTAGTGGACCGATTCTGTGGTTTTGAACAATGATCACATTCGTGACTATTTAAGATAATGTGAATTAAGATACGACGTTATTGGTCAACAAATCGAAATTGGTCTACTATAGTGTGACGTTGTGTTGCTTAGTTCTTCAGTCTTCTAATCTAGGTGGTATTGCTCTGATCAAGTACACAAGCCGGAATATAGATGTATCTACCCCTCCCCCCTCTCTCTTGTTGGTTCTCATTACTGTTTCGGCAGGCATTAGTTGTTTGCTAATCATTACTAAGCGTTTATTCTGAGCCGACAGTTTGATGGTAATATCCCTGATAAAGAGCCAAATTTTAGCTGAAAACCGATAGGATAATTTCTCTCTCAAATGGGTAAAGTTACAGACATTTTGTCGGTTCCCGAAATGAAACAAATCTTTCGCATGCGACATCACAGTGCTAGTGGTTATTAACTTCCCAACACTGTTGAATTTAAACGAAAAATAATGAACAATGGTAATATACCTCTAAAAAGACACATCTCCCTCCCAACTATACTTTTCAATATTTAAAAACCATATAAGTCAAACAAGGTTTTCGGTGGTAAGCGAGAAATTGTGGCCCGTGTAACCTACACTCTTAAAACAAAAGAGTGAAATCCACTCATATAGGGGAAGTGCATTTTCGACACTGGAAAGGAGTGAAAATTTACTCAGACCAAGTTAAAATCACTCGTTTGGAGTGATACTGTCGGAGATTTAACTAAACAAAAGAGTGAAATCCACTCCAATAGCATAAGTGCATTTTCGACACTGAAAAGAGTGAAAATTAACTCAGGCTAAGTTACATTCACTCGTTTGCTTTAAGAGTGTAGTGGGTTTGATAACAGCTCATTATGCTAACAGCACCGGGTATGTGCTAACACTGTTCCGAGAGCGGATTCGATGTCTGCCTTCGCCCTGTGTGTGTACTTTCTCTCTCTCTGTTCTGTCCACGCCTGTCATACTTGACGGCATTTTATTTTCGGGTGTCTGATCAAGCACACAAACTGGAAAATATGTGTACAAACCTACCTACTTAAAAAGAAATAATGCTAGACATCATTATTTTGCCCTTCAATTAAAAAACATAAGAAGTCAGAGTTAAACTTGTTTTTGTTTTTCTAGTTGTGTTTAGGAAAGGATCGAAAATTTAGCTTATTAATTTTCCTATTCAAAGTGCATCATAATTTGCATTCAAAGCGTTTCTCCTAAATTTCGTTCGTTCTAAATTCTCCTCAGCACCCATCATTTATCTATATAGGAACATTAAAAGTCATATACCATTGGTAAACAGCTATCTGAACGAACTACCATTTAAGTGGAGACGACAGCTTTCTTACCACATTGGCTCATCAGATTACGAGTTGATTATCTTGAAACAGAAACGAAATAAATTATCATTGTTGCTTTGATGCAAAAGAAACGGAAACGTAGTGTAATCTAAAAATTACCATATGTGAAGTATCATGTTTAGAATCTTGAGCAAGTGCTACTAAATCAGCTTTCGTAATAGGAAGCTAAATTTTCGGAAGTGCAATTTAGCGTAAAACTTCGTCATACATAAATGCATGTCCCATTCAGACATTGTAATTAGAATAGAGACTTAGAGCTTAGATAAATTTAAATGTATCCTTACGACGTTCTTGGTATGGGAAGTAAATCGTGATCTAAAATTTACCGCTGCGGTTCTGTTAAAACACAGGGATATTTATGATTTGAGGTATTAGGAGTATTTATGTGAAGCATGAATTAACAGCTACTCAAAAGATAGTTTTGTTTAATAAAAACATATATATTTGTTTTTTTTTTAATATTTTTTGTGCTTTATTCAGGTCGGCAGCTTAAATTAACGAGAGGTAGTAGGATAGATAAATATACGTAATTTTAGTTGGATAACATGTTTATTCTTATCTAATAATAATTTAATAATAATACTAATTTCAAATTAATCTTAAAATATTATATATTATATATTCAGTAATACATTTAAATATCAATCTTTCTGTGATGTGTTTTTCTTACCAAATATTGCATGTCGCAACATGTAATTGATCGGTTGTCTGTCCATACAACAACTCTAACAAATAAATTTGTTTGAGAAAAAATTCCTATTACTAAGATTTAAAAAAAAAATATTTAGTTATCTTTGTTCAATAACAGTTGTATGATGCATTAAATGAAACGACACAAAAGTACTTTATTCTTTGTCAAAAATTGAAAAAAAAATTATCTGTCAAAAAGTACGACATTTTTGAAAAAAAAAGTCTTGCTATGTCTTGCTAGTCTTATATTCGTATTGTGAATTAGTTAGTTTTGTTGTGAATTATTAAACCAATACTCTCTCTCTTTGAGAAATTCTTAGTTTTTGCAGAAATACTTATTGCTCAGCAAAAGTATTTAATATATTACAGAAATAATTATTGTTGCACAAAAGTACTTAATGTTTTACAAAAATAGTAATCATAATTTTTGATATTTGAATAATTGTCAAAGAAAAAGTTGTGTCGATATAAATTCTTGGGTGATGAAAGCAGAGATACACAAATCAGACATTTTATTTGGGGGTTGCAAACAGTTCGGACTAGGTCATGGCAGTATTAAAAAAATGTACAGTAAATTGCGCATTATTTATTTGTTTGATAAAGTTAATGGTCAAAAGGTTTTTACTCATTGTAACCAAAGTGTGCATCACAGAGCGTTCCTAATTTTCTAGTAAAAAGCATACGTGCATCTCTAAGCTGTACTGGAAATTTTAGCTACGTCAGCAAGGGCTCACCAGTGATTAATCCTTCAGAAGGACTGTCAGTCCTATACACGTAATGCTTTATTTTTCAAATCATAGTTTCTTGAAAAGTATTTTTTAAACGTATGATCTGTTTGCACCAGATACGCAAATAGGGATGAAAGACAATTTAAAAAAGATTTGAAGGAACAATATCAATTTGTTTTTTAATTATTAATTTTTTTAAAAGCTTCATTTTGAGAATCGTGGCGACATCTGTAGGACAACTTGGCTTAATTGATTAAAAAGATTTATTATTAATTTAAATAATTCACTCATGCATTATCTGTGTATGTTAATACAGAGTTTAAATGATGCTTTTACATTTCAAGTACTTTTTATGACAAAAACATTCATAACAAACGAGAATCTATGATTTTAAAATTTGATGACACACAAAAATAAATGTCGCCAAATCGTAGAAGGAAAAAAACGCCAATATCTAAATCATTCAAACTGTAAACCTAAGCCACATGGAAAAGTGGGCGGAACTCATTATAAATCCACCCAAAGAATTTCGCGCGACTTTTAAACTTGACTACTTTAGTTGTAGTATAGGTTGGATACTTTTAGATTAGATTTGGTTTAAATTATCGTCGCACTAGAGCTACACGAGGGCTATTGGCGCTTGGATACTTTTAGCTATTTTGATATGTACAGCTGTGGAAAAAGTTCCCACTAGTGATTATTTCGAACGTTAGTCATCCTATAGAACCTTTTTGACTTTGTGTTTATATAACATCATGAGTTAATTGCAGGACAAAAAAATTGCATAAGGAGCCGTCTTCATATTAAAAATGCTATTAACTTTAAAATTTTCAATAGCAGCACCCAATTTTATAATTAAGAAATATTAAGAATCCTCATAAACCCTAAATCTTAGTTTTTGTTACATTTGGCTGAATATTTGACGAGTTATTCAATCGAATCACTTAGTGACCTTTGGTTTAAAATTTCTAAAATGACGGCCGTAGTCTGTGGGTTTATTGAAGGGAGAAATATAAACGTTTATTTAAAAATGTTTAGGGAGGGGTCCTGGGATGTATAGTCAATGAGGATGAAGCCCTGACGTTATTTTTAGAATATTTTATAATCTTTTTTTAAATTCGAAACATTTTTTTAATAGAAAAGAAGGTATTGACATGGTAGTCTTCCCAAAGTGTCCCGTCTGTCTGTCCTTACTTCGGTGACGAAATCTGTTCTATCCATCAGATCTTAAGAATCATTTTTGTCATTGAAAGATAGGACAGCAGGGACCTAACTTCATACTTTTTGTTCTTCTGTTTGTACGTCCATACGGATATCTGTCATCTTGTCATGTCGACGAACGCGACCCATTAAAGTCGCATTGGAATTTAATTTTTAGTCATTTAAATTACTGTTGCCACATCAGCAATATCACGAAAAACCTTATTTGAAATGTTAAAGATTATTAATTTTTTCTTTGTAAATCGATTTGGAATGGCGTTATTAAAAATATATAACAATGTGATTTTTTTTCAATGTTTATTATATTTGTTTACTAAGAAAGTGGTTCAGAGTGTTACTTTTTTTTTGCTTAAAGAGCTAATTGGTATTAATTTACAATTAAATTCCTTTAATTATCAGTGCAATTTGGAGTTATTTCATGTTTATCATTGCCAAATGTTCTGGATATATCAGGTTTTTTCAAATATTATAGTTATTGATAGTTATTTAATTACAAGAATCTCGTGTAATTTAAGGTGAGATTTTCAAAGCATTGCCAAAGATCACGGAAAGGATGCTACAGGATGTGACTCGTTCAATTTTACATAATTATTCTTCAAACTGCAAATAAATTTAGCAAACTATAAAGATTATTTATTTAATTTGCGGAAGAAAAAATTTAATTATAGTGGCCAATTTTTAGAGTAGAAGATTCAAATTGTAACTGAATGCTGGGTTAGTCTATATTTGTTCTGAAGTTATAAATCTTGTGCGGAAGTGGTTATAGGTGGCAGTTAATGTTATTATAATACCCTTGCGTTTCGACGAGAATTTCATTCTAGTACTTAAGTAATTGCACATTGTAGGCTTTTTAATTTTTTAAGAACTTCTCGAGCAACATTCAGGTACATGTGTCGTTTGGTGGCAGAGTACTGAAAGTTTAATGTGCCAATCACTCAGTCCGACGCTATTTTAGAGGCCTTGAAAAGTTGCAAAAAACACGTCAAGATTTCCCGGCTCCAAAGGTGTGCAATGTAGAAAGCTTCTTTCAGAACGAATGTACAGATTAGTGGCAGGAGTAAGGCTTGTAATAAAGAGACCAGTGTCTAATTTACAAGAGCAACCGAATGAACAAATTGACAAACTGCCACTAGCAATACAAAGTGTTCCTGCACATGTTTTTGAAGACCATAAACCCGCGTTTGTTTGTATCTTGCTGACCTTATTATTGCCTTTGAAACTGCTAATACGACAGATTCATTATACATTGGGGTTTCTACTTTTGCAATCGTATGCCATTAGTTTTAACAAACATAAAGATTGCTACGCCAACAATTAAAAGTACGGAACTAGATTTAAGGGGTCATAGTCTTAAAAATGTGCAAAGAAGGTACTACAAAGCATAGTTTGATCTTTCATGCAATTTTTAACTACTCAATATAAAAGTATATTTTTTTTATATGCAATTCTATAAGATTTACTTATTATATAACAAATTTTAAAATTTATGAAACTTCAGCCAAAACTAAAATAAATGATAACAAACATAAGACTATTGGAACACATTGGGATTAGGCTTGCGCGCGAAATTTTGAGGTCAAAATTGAAGAAATGACAAAGAAAATGATTTTATATTGTACAAATATGTACAAACAAAGACTTATACCTAATTTCTAAACTAAATATTAATAAGTAATTATTTTCAGAGTTTTTTTCTTAAATTTTTATTAATTTTTTTTAGAAAAAAGCTCTTAACATAAATTCTTATTAAAATTGAGCTCAGAATTTAGGTACAAGTCTTTGTTTGTACATATTTGTACAATATAAAGTCATTTTCTTGCTCATTTCTTCAATTTTGACCTCAAAATTTGGCACGCAAGCCAAATCCCAATGTGTTCAAATAGTTTTATGTTTGTTATCATTTATTTTAGTTTTGGTTGAAGTTTCAAAAATTTTAAAATTTGTTGTATAATAAATAAATTTTATAAAATTACATATAAAAATTCTACTTATATGTTGACTGTTGAGTAGTTAAAAAATTACATTAAAGATCACCTTCTTTGCAGATTTTTAAGACTTCTATGACCCCTTAAGAACAATACTGTTTATGTGCCGAAGCTAAACTAGTAGTCCGAAGTTTACAGGGGTGACTTTAGAGCAGTTCATAGCGGTATCAAATCTCGGTAATTATAAATAGAAATATAATGTATTAGTACGAGCAAACCAGAAAAGAAATCGTTTCCTGAAAGATCGTAATATTTACAAAATAAATATAATTTATTAAACAAATAAAAAATTAAATGAAAGAGACATAACCAAACAACACAATTTTTTTCCCTCCAGAACATCGTCCGGGCTCGCAAAAGAGTACCGGAACCAGTTTTCGTTAGTCTAAACCTGATTACAATCGAATAATCTTTATCTTGTGATTGAGAAAGCTTGCCGTGCTCCACTCCCCAGAAAGAGAAACGTATCCCCTTTTTTAAATCGCCAGACGTATCATTTGGCGAAAATTTGTAACGCCACCTGGCGAGTCAGAATCAAAATAAAGTTGGCTGATAAATCCTCTTCAGCAGGAAAGGCTCTCAATTCTTGTTTTAACAATATTTTGAAACCGAAATAAAATATTATTATTCCACTGTACGCGCATTGACCGTTTGGAAGTGATTAATGACTAGCTTTCTGACCTGCTGATAAGACAGTATAATTAACGATTAACCCTTAGTGACGCTAATTTCTCAAAAATTTTTAGAGCACGTGTTAATTAACAAATATTTGGCACAGGTTAAAATTCATGTCAAGTTTCGCTTCTGTTCATTGAGATAATTCAATTGAAGCTTACATTCATCCAATATAAGATTATTTATAAACTTGATGCCCCCCCCCCCCAAAAAAAAACACACTTCTGGATATATTTTAAATACCAATTTGAAAATTTAAAAAATTACAATTTTAAAAGGCTATTTTATGAGTTACATATGTTTTTAGCTTCTCACTATCTTTTGAGTGTAACAAAATTAAAATTCTATAAGTACCCAAAAATAAAAGTCGCTTTTCGTACTAATTACTGTTTACTAAATGATAAAGTATGCATTTTAATCTGAACAACAACTGTGTGCAGCTATTTATGTGTAATTATCTAGTTTATATAAGTCTTCTTAACTTAAAATTTGAATTTTTATAAATAATTTCTATGTTAAACTGAAATACATTTTTAAACAAAATTTCATATAATCGTTTGATATCGATATAAACGATTACAATCAATGTTCTAAAACATTTCAGTCATCTTTGTCGTTTAATCCAGCTGAAGTATAAAATAAAAATACCCATTAATTACCAACATTTTAGTTAATTTTCACAGCAACACAATAAAGCAATTACTTTCCTTGACATATCGATCATAATATTGACACGGGACTTAAAAAGCCGAATACTTTGATAAAACCCCCGCTGGCTCCATAATTCCTGAGATAAGTAGTTTATTAAAAAGAAAATAGGCGTCAAAAGTGAGCTCATCCTTATGAAGTATGTAACAGCACTTAAGAACTGATGATGGATACTTTAGTTACATTATGTGATTAATTGAAATAATGGGCTGGTTTCTGAAAAGCAACGTTAAATTGCGTAGCAATTTCTGAAAGTAGCATTAAAATACATATATCATATAAAGTAGTGAAATATCTCTCAACTGGCGGAATTGCTTTAACACCATGCTTAAGAAGTTAAAAATTATAATGTTTTTGAAATTAAACAAAACGCTGAACTAGTGCACAACATTTTTTATTTATCGCTATAAATTGTTAAAAGAGTTTTTGTATATACTTTAGACTAGGTATAATATTTTTCTAAAATATTATATAGAATATACTAGTATATGATGTAAAGTACCAAACCGGATATCATAAAGTGGCGTCGAAGTATTTTATATTGAAGGACATTCCTTTTAATTGTAACACAGCTTAAGAATTGATAATATATACTTAACTTATATGTTTCTGATATTAAGATATGTATTTCTTAGAAATAAAAAAATATTTATAGTCATTGGTACTTTGTTTCTTTTGCATACACACAAAACGTTTCAATGTTTGATCATTTGTAGTATGTTTTTTTATTTTCGGAAAATAAACACAATTTCTTGAAATAAAGTATAAAATTTTATTATATAATGTTTTATTTTCAAGAATGACTTTTCAAGAATAACTTATTAGGCATTTTTAATCTATAAGAAATGTTAGTAAAATGTTAAAAAAAAATATTTTCAGAAAAGCATTTTGTTTGAAAGTACTAATGATAAAAAAAAAAGTTTGAAAAGAGTGTGCCCTTTAATTTTAAATTGCATAGTCGATAAGATATAAACTGTCTTAATGTAAAAACTTAAAAATAACTTATTATGTATCATGCGATATAGTTAGCCTCAATTTATTATTTTTAATTTAATTTATTATTATTATTTGGCAGTAAATATAGGGGGATTTGAACAATGGTACAACCCCTGGCAAAAAGTATCCGATCACCGAAAGCAGTGCCTATGATGCATTCACATCAGTCGTCATTTTTTACACTTTTAATATTTTTTTTCAAACCTTTGAGGGTTTTCTGTGAAATATGACTTAATTAGTTAAAGAATATTAAATATAAACAGAAAATATAATTATAGTTTACAATTTTCACGAGAAAATACAGTGAATCGTGAAAGAAAAAAGTTTCCGATCATCACTTAGTGGGGAAAAAAGTATTCGATCGCAATCAAACGCAACGCATTTTAAGTGATATATGCAAATTTTTTTTTGCTCGGCGCATGCTTACAGGATCTAAGTAAGCATAATAAAATGTTTAATCGTAGTTTGACCGTTAAAACTAGTTTCTCATCAGAGGAAGTATGGCTCGAAAGAAAGAATTGTCTAAAGACCTAAAACTTTTAATTGCTAAACTCTACTTTTAATTATCTAAATTTTAATTGTAAACAACTCTTAAAAATCGGAATATCTCAAAGAAAGGTTGCTCAGACTTTTGCCCGTGCCCAAAGTACTGCTTGAGGAATTTGGAAAAAATATCGCTCTACCAGTGATGTCAAAAATCTTCCTCAAAGCGGTTGTCCATGTGCCACATCAAGTATGCAAGACAGAAAATTGGATGATCTTGCTAAAATATGTGAGAAGTTGTACATTGAACAACTCGATGCCGAGTGGTCGAAATATCGGGTAAATGTATGTGCACGTGCAGTGCTAAGTTATTAAAACAATAAATAATTTCACTTCTGTAAAACCAAAACGAAACCATATGTGACTAGAAAACATAAGAAAATCTATACCTGCAATAATGCAAGAAACATAACAACTGGTGAAAACTGGAAGAATTTTATTTTTAGTGACAAATCTCGTATCTGCCTAGGAACTGGAAATGGCGTTGGAATCTTTGTGAGGAGGAGAACTGATGAAAAGTTCAAAAAAGATTGCCTTAAAACTAGAAATGAATATCAGCGTTCATTTATCGTGTGGAGTTGCATGATTTCCGAAGGAGTGGGTAAAATGTGTATGGTTGTTGCGAACAATTAATTCTGAAGTGTACATTGACATTTAAGAAAATTTTTTGATTATTACCATCGAGGAAAGGTTTGGTGACTCATCCGATTACATATTTCAAGATGATAACACATCACGACATAGAAGTAAAATGGTCAAGAATTTCTTAAATCGAAATGGAAATTCTCCAATAAAGACTGTTCATTGACCTGCAAAAAGCCCGGATCTAAATACAATCTAAAATGTTTGAAAGTATTTGAAAAGAAACATTGATAAGAGAAGACCAACAAACATGGAAGAACTACGCCTAGTCATCAAAGAAAGCTGGAGTGAAATTTCCTTAAATTTATGCTACGAGTAAGAATTATTGGTCGCATCCATGCCTCGACGCCTAAATGCAGTAATCAAGGCATAAGGATAATCCAGAAAATATTTAAAGTGACTTGATCGAATACTTTTTTCCCCACAAAGTGATGATCGGGAACTTTTTTCCAACACGGTTCATTATATTTTCTAGTAAAAAATGTCAACTACAATTATATTTTCTATTTATATTTGATATTCTTTAACTAATTTAGTCATATTTCACAAAAAACCCTCAAAAGTTTGAAAAAAAATATTAAAATTGTAAAAGAATGACGACTGATGTGAACGTATCGTCGGCTCTGCTTTCGGTGATCGGATACTTTTTGCCAGGGGTTGTACCATGTACCTAAGTAAGTTTTTACAACCAATAACTTTATTCGGTTCAAAATATTGCTTCTTCTATGATTAACTAACTCTAACTCTAACTCTAACTCTTCGCTATATTTTAATTTTTCAAAACTTCGTGAAAATTTTGTATGATAAGTCTGTGGTAAATTAAATTTGAAAATAAAAAGTTCGCAAAAGTTACATTTTCATCCTCCATATTTTTAATTTGAAAACAAAAAAATATAAAATACTTTTTATAACTCCCTACTTAAAACAGATCCTGTAACACCATGCATCAAAAATAAAGAACCAATTAAAACTAATAAGTTTTTTGAATAAAAGAACTTTAGTACAAAAAATAGCTAAGGCTTGTGTGTATAACATTGGCCTTGTAGCAAGAGAAAATAATCCTGAATCTGTAATAGGTTGATGAAATATTTTTTGAGTAAAACTGTTCTCGATATATTGCTATAATACTATTTGTTTAAAGAATCACTTCAAAGATACACAACAACAAGCAGGGGAAAAACTAAATCTATGAAACCGAGGATTCATTTACAAAATTATACAGCAAAAATCATTATTCATTATTCTGCGGATGATGTATTTCTGTTTTCAGTTTATATAAAATTTGTGGATCAACACAATTGTTAACTCTTATAAGTCTTTTATAAATAAAAATGCTTTTTAAAACTATCTACCTATTGATGTTGCAGTAATTGATATAAATATATATAATTAATATAATGAATATAATAAATATAATGAATATAATAAATATAAATTTAACACTTCATAATTGTCTTAATAACATTGTCTATTCCAAAATACATACCTTTATATATGGTTATTTAGTTAAATGATACATAATTATTCAATTCCCTGAGATGCTATTTTTGTTTATTTAGAGTGGCAATAAATACATTCCTTTTGGACGTAATTTCTTAAAAGTTGATGAGGAATAAATTATGAAATAGTCTTGTTATTCTTTAATAGCTTTTCATTTAGAGTTAATAAATATAGCATGTTTATTATACTATAAAGGTTTTCCAAACTTATTCCTATCACATAAGTATGTACATATTTCTTCGCTTTATTTTCATTATGTCATTCAAAACTGATTTATATCACAAAAATAAATTATCCTTTATAATTGTTGATTAAATATAAGTAAATTATTCTTGCATGTAGTTTGGAAAAAATGGTAATTTAATTATACGTAATTTATGTTTGTAATGATTCTAATGATTTTTAATGGCAATTAAATTTTGAATTTTTTATACATGAAGTACTTCTAGTACTGAGTTATTCAGGGATTTCCAGTTTCGATTCTTGACGTGTTATGCTAAGAGTATGAAAGTGGGTGATGGACAGGCGGAGGGAGTTAGCCTCTATAAAAACTTCTACTTCTTACGGAAAAATTCGAGTTTGAAGCTAAAACCGATTTTCATTGTCAAGCCTGTCCTTAAAAAAATAATTCTAGGGTCTATTATATAACGAATTTGACTTTTGACATTACTCTTCCATTTTTTTTCAAATAACTTTTTATTTAACAATACTTTCAGGAAACAACCTTTTTTAAAAAGACAAATAGCCTCAACATGCCATTATTTCTGCTAATTTCAACTTTTTTTTTCTCGTAATGGAATTCCGTAGGGAGAATTCGATAATACCAATTCCGAAGCAAACCGAGCGAAAAACAGGATAAACGGAAAATATCAACTTTCTAAGACAGTTATTACTTTGCACTCCTTTGACTCAACGGACAAATATTGGATACTTTTTTTCTTAAAAGTATTATGAAAACTCTCTTGACAGCTTGAAGTGTTTTATTTTTTCGTTTCGATATTTAGGAACTTTTCACTCAAGTGTGTTTTTGCTATAAGTTGCATACGAGAGTTTAGAGAATTCTTTTGAACATTTCTACAATAAATCGAAAAAGCCTAACATTTTTAAAAAATAATATTTGAAGACACTTGAAAAAAAAACCTAAATTTTGTTTTCTTCTAACGGATATTCAAAATTAGATTTGTTTAGAATGCAGAAAAAGGCTTCGAAGTGAATATTTTGTGTTTTATTCATTCTTTAAGTATTCATTTTTAAATTCATTGATGCCCTAAAGATCATAAAAGCTAAACTGAAACAGTCAAGTGGATTTTAAAAATATTCCAGTTTTTATTTATACCTTTCATAAAGCAAATACAATTTACTTTTAGTTTTTTTTCTGTAAATACCTATAACTAATGGGATCTCTAATAAGCCAAATATTCTTTCTTCGCCGTATGCTACATTCACAAAGACTTATAAGTTCTTCAATAATCTTTTACGTATGGCTATATTAAAATTGTAAAGATTATTTTTTTTTTAAATGCTGGATTTCGGACAAACTAAAATTTGAAATTAGGATTTAAACTTCATTGTCTAATTTCTACTAAATTAAATCATATTAAATAAAATTAATTCAAATAAGAATTACACTTTAAATAGCAAATTTTATAAATATAATTAATTATGGTAAGTGGCTTATTAAATACCAGTTGATGTCCTGAACCAATTTTTAAAAAATGGAAATGGTTTTGAAACAATTACTGCTATAAAGTTATGGTCTTGCTTTTTGTGTGTTTAAATCATATTACAACAATACATCAATATTTATAGATATAAGATAAATAAATAATTAAAAAAGAACAAAGTGTGTTGAGCATTTTGTGATAAAACAAACTATTGGCAAAATAATTAGTTAAAAATTCAAGATACGGTTGGCTAATGATTCAATTTAAAAACTGTGCACTTCGTTGCGTTTTGAAAACTATAGTTTAGTGGCTTTTTAAGCCCTTTTATGTTATCGACAAGTCAATAGTTGCCATCAATAATACTTATGGTGCAATTTGAAGCATAATAAAGCACGGTTAAAAATATAACTATGTAATTAACTGATTTAAAAATTACTATATTTCTTACATAAAAATATCTTATCCATTTTTACATTGATTTTTTGGTTTTTAGTCTTTAATTCATTGAAATTTTTAGCGTATTTCTATAAGGAAATCGTTTTGATATTTTGCATTCAAAATAAGAGGAATCAATTATAGGACGAGTTATGAGAGTTACTTTAACGCACTATTTCGGGTAAAGGTTAAGGTAATCGTTTCCGGTAGACAATTTCTATCCTTCTTCAAGATCTTTAACACAACCAATAAACGCCTCGTAATTTAGAACACTTGTCGAGTGACGACACTATTCCGAATGTTTTAATGTTTGATACCGGTAGTGCTTCATTTGAAAGTTAATATTGAATTACTTTGACAAAAAAGCAAAACCTGTTATTGTTTTAAATATTATTTTTAAATTGTTTATAAATTTTCAGTGTGTCTAGTGATTCTTAACACAATTGTTAATAATTTAAATAATTTTTCTGACTTTTCAATTTTTACTTCAAAAATAAAAGTAATTGTCTAAACATTTTTATCATTTACAATTTGATTCTAGAATATGTCAATACCGTGCTCTATTTCGAAAATTACAAATAAAAAAAAGAGATGGGTTTTCCAACTTATAGTACGACTTTTTAGTTGTACTCCTAAAGGTGGCCACACTATAAATTAGCTTTAACTAAAGGAATGCTGTACAAAATTGAGCTGTTTTGCTCCTTGTTTGACAAATATAGTATTTAAACTAATGTCTATGTCTAGTAAAGTGACAATGCATTACGTAAAAACCCTGTTTGAGGCTCCCCTCGTTGCAATTTTTTAGTAGCGTTCTTGTAATGTTTTTCTAAGATAGTGAAAGAAAATCAATTAAAATTGAAGCTCATTAAAAATCATAAGAATACGCACCCTTTTATTCAATTTTGCACCTACAAAAACAATTTTAATGACAATTAATTCGAATTTGCACCTTTTTTTTTATTTTAAATACATTATACAAAATATAAGCTAATGAAATTTTGCGATATAGTCGGAAATAAAAAAGGAGATATTTGCAATTTTCTTCTCGTTTGGGAGTGTTGATTTCAATTTTTTTTCCCTGGACAAGTAATCCACCTCTTTGTTTGCCTGAAAACACTTTACAGCTTGAACTAAAACAGCTATGGAAATTTAGTGCGTACAGGAGTTCCCAATGACAGTCGTAGATCATAATAAGAATTTCGTGAAAATTGTGGGGGGGGGGGGGGGGTCAAGGGATAGCAGTTATATGGTTTTTTATTGTTTTAAAGATATTGCTGAAAGACGAAAAAAGCTAATAACTACCAAATTTAACACACGTCTTTCTAGTACTTGTCGGACATAATAATGTCTTTAATAGAAGAATAATGTTTTTTTGAGAAAACTGAATTTAAAAAAAATACTCATGACACTTTTACTCAGGGGAGTACTATCATATTTATTATGTAACGCGATCGAAGAGTTTCTTTACTATACCTATACTTTACTTTTAATATATTGTGTCTTATCATTCCAAGTTTAACATGATAGATAATTTTGTTTATGGCAGATGCGCATGTACTGTAAAGGTAAATCATATATAAAAAGAAATCTGAGTGATACAACAATGCTTGTAGAATAATTACAGCAATATGACTATGTGATACAAACATTAAATAGTAATTCCAGTAAATCGTGATTTTTTTTTAATAGTAAAACAATTTCATCTGAAAGTGTGTAGTGAAAGTGGCTGAATAACTAAAATGTCCAAAAATAAACGTGTTTTCTTGTTTTTATTTAAAATTATTTGATTAAAATCTAGTCAGAACTCTGGGTTTTTTTTACGCTTTCAGTAAAGAATTAAACTACCAAAACCGAAAAACTTATGTGCAGAAATGATTATTATCGAAAACACGAGAAATTTAAGCGGGTATTCTTTTCAAAAGATTTTTAATAAGAAATAAGAAACTCAAAAATTTAATATTTTTTTACACTCAATGTAATATGTATGTTTAAATGAATAAGCTTAAATAAAACTTAGCGATCATTTTAAATTTAAGTTTTGCAATAACTATTGAAAAATAAGCACTTTATCAACTTCTGCCCTCCTACAATAAATTTTGGAAAAACTTTTTTTTATCTTGTAATCTTACACGTTTTCTACAATTTTACATTATCATGGTGTTACAATAAATCTTTCCTCCACAAAAAAAATCTAACAAGTATTGGTGTTTTGTTCTGGACTATTGTACATTTGCAACAGAACGTAACCATCTATTTGAACTGCAACACCACCCTATATTCCACTAACTCCAATCGAACGTTCCCATCTGACGCAGCGTTCGATAGAACAGGAATCTTCACAAAAACCAAGTCACGATCGCATTCCTTTTTAAGGAAGCGAGACTCCCCACTCTTACGAAAAGAGGAGGACTTTTTTATACCTTATCCTACAGAGAGGAATGCAAGAAGTGAAGACCGAATAAAACAAAACATTTCAAAAATAAGTTTGACAAAGTTCCCACTTGCAAAAGACTGATTTAGAGCAAGGTTTCAACCCCTTGACCAAAACCACAAAAATTCTGATCCAAAAGTCAGGCAATATCGACCTGTACTATATACGGAGTCATGACAACCAGTACTTTTGGCAAGTTAGTGAATGTTTTCTCGCACCACATTATGTAATTAAGTGCCGATTCAAAGTCCGTAATCTTCCAATAGTGATTAGACATAATTAAGATATAGATACAAAACTCCGTCGCCATACAACTAAAGATATCGCGACTGTGTTTCAGTTAGTAGAGCAACAATTGACAGTAATATGTTGGTTAAAGTCATGCCTGTGTGACATAAGCAACTAAGGCCACACAGGACATCTAAGAAATGTTGTAGGAAGGCCTGTGCTAGCAAGAGCCATCAGAAAGATCAAAGCGAATCGATTTCGCTCATCACAACCATTTTCAGCACCTTGGTTGTTCAATGTGGCACAACATATTTTCGTCACCATGTAAGCGCGTGGCGACGAAAGGATGTGGTAAATATAATCAGTATTTTCCAGTAAGCAGGTAATCAACTGTTCTGAGCAGAAATGTATTTGTTTTAAATGGTGACTAGACTTAGGATGCTAAACATTAAACGCACAGAAGTAGTCAACCAACTAACCTAGATGATTCTTTGAATTTAAGGAATGTTTGTAAAAATAGAAAAAAAAAATTATTACAATTTTTAAAAAAACCTCAAATATTAGAAATTATTATCATTTTAAATGGCTCAATAGAAGTATTTAAACTAGGGCCCAAAGTTTTACATTAAAAAAGTGATTATTAAATCAAAAAGTAAGTTAATATGAGTTAGTATTTGTTATAGATTGATATATAACCTGTCAATTATTGATTTTAATTATTTTATTCGGTGGACTGTGAATGATATCAGCTTTGTAAATGTTCAACCATGTTAATAATAGAGTAAATTTGATTTCTATCTCCCTTTTATTCTGAAAAGACCGATAAAAATTTGTTTATTTTCTGCAAATTTTATTATTATATGAATAAAATTTACACTAACTTTTTCACATATACCAGTTAACCTTTTGTCACATCTATTCAGAAATTGGTTTCCTTTAGAGAAAAAACCACAGTGCTTTTTTTTCTTTTCGGAACACCCAGCTTTCGACAGAAACATTACCAGTCACGATGCCAGATAGATCTTTTTATTTCTGAGCTAGAAAAATGTTCGTTTAGGGATATTACGTTATCTAATTTTGGTAGTTAAAAGAGGAAGGATGGGTTGTTATTTAATAAAAGTAGAAAAAGTATGTGTCATGAAAGATTTAAGTTATAATTAAGTTAATTCAGCTAAAAGGGGTATTTATGTTGAGAATTAATGTCCATTCTTCAAAATGATTGTCTTTTGTTCAGAAGCACTTGAAAAAATCTTTATAACACAAAATATGAGAAGGAGAATTGTAATATACCGTAATAGTCCAATATAAAGAAGAAATAAAATCAATTCCAAGCATTAAATTATCTGACCGTGAGGTAAAAATGATGAAAAGAATGATTGTAAATTTTTGTAAGAGTGATATTTTTAAGTGTACATACTTATAATTCAAATTTATTCCAAAGAACTTTTCTTTTAAAATAAATGTTATAATCAAAAATTTATTTGGTAGCTTAAAATAACGTTGCGCTCAATTTGTTTAAACAAGTAAATCCCCAAAAATATGCTTGTTAAATGATATATTACCTCAGTAAATATGCTAAAACTATTTTTTATTTTTTTAAAAAACATAATACCCATGTAGTAAAAAAATTATATCATATGTATTCATGAATTTACAATCAGCCTTCCCTGAAAAGCTTATATGAAAAATATAAAATTACCCATTATACGTTACAAATATTCATAGTTGGAAATCTTAATAGGTTTATGATTTTTAAATTTTATCTAACACAATTTTTATTTGAACCTGATCCAATTTACGTTTTTGCATAATTGTTTTATAATATTCATGAGAAAATATTCTTGATACGCATCCACACCCATTTCTACGAGCTTATCTATAAGTAATTTTCACAAAAATGATAACGAAACTAATTTTGTGAAAATGGAGCGTTAGTTAAAAAGAGTAAACAACTTGGTAATTTTGTAAAATTTAATTTATGCATTTCTATTAACAGAATAATCCTTTAATCCTTCAAACTCTGAGTTGTTAAAATAGAGCTTTAAATAGCTATTTTTCTTAGAAATTATCTAATTTTCAATAGAAAGTTCTGCTAAGTCTCGTAAATAAAATATTTTGGACTGAATTTTAGGACATAAGCGTTCTACACTGCGATGCAAAAGTTTAGACAATTATGTTTTTAGCTGTAAAATTTAGAATTGTGATTGTAGAATTACAAAACACACCTAAATATATTAAATACATGTTCTAAAATGCTGTAAATAAAACATAATTGCTTGATTTGCAATAATATTTTTTCCCATAAACACAAATACCAGTGGTATGCATTGATCGATTTTCTTAATGAAAAGTGCAATTTTTCCCATATAAAATAACACCTCTTCAAAAACGACAACGAAGCCTGTCTCATCAACGTAATTCCCTACACACCATTACAAACGTTTAACCTTGATGCAAAAAAGAAATTTTTTTAAGGGAAAAACCAGTGTTTTCGAAAGCTTTTTTTCTTCAATATTTGGTTAAACCGAACATGTTTAAATAGCACTAAAGCAACCGGTTTTTCTTAAGAAACTTCAAACTTCAGTTTAAAGAAGGAACTTTCGTAATGTTAGGTGGTGTGGAGTGAAATTTACATTAAAAGTTAAATTTTTCTTTTTTGGTCGTTTTTAAAGAGGTGAATATCTCTGCATTGTACTAAAGTGCAAAAAAATATAATAATATGTCGCGATTTTGTGATTTTATATGGGAAAGGCTGCACTTTTCATCAAGAAAATTGTTCAATGCATGTCTCTTAATCCACTAATTCGATCCAAAACTTAAAGTGATGGACTTGTAGGCATTCAGTTCGTATTTAGAGATGTTAAATTGTAAATTGGAAGCCAATATGATTTGAAAAACGATTTAAATTTGCTATATTGTCTGTTTGGTGAAATATTGAAATAATACCGTTATTAAATCTGTTTAAATCACCGGATATTGGCTTTTCATTTATCATATAAAAATATATTTCATTAACAAAAATGCGAAGTTAGGCCATTATCTACTTTAAATTAGCATATTCTAGTATTTCTGTCTAAACTTTTGCATCATACAGAATTTTATTTTATGAAAAAAAAAATGTTATAGCAAATCAAACAATTATGTTTCAATTGGGCATTTCAAATTATTTATTTAATACATTTAGGGCAGTTTTTAATTATACTATCACAATTCTAAATTTTACAGCTAAAAAACGTGATTGTCTATAGACTTTTGCATCGCACTATATCAAGTTTCCAACAAATAATGTTGTTTTTTGCACTATTTAAGGAATATAATTTGCATCGTTTCAATGCTATGAGGTTCCAAAAAGTTATATTTGCACCATTTGGGGAATACAATCTGTAACTGTATTGCATTCAGAAATATTTATTGCGCCCTGTTTTTTACTATAAGGATTAACGAAAGTAATGCATATATAATGTATAGAACTAAAGTTATGCGAGTTATAAAGTAAAAGTACACAATAATACATAAATTGTATTAGTGATAAACACGCTACACTTTGCAAAAAAACTTTTATTTATTATTAACCAATAACTTTAGTAAGTTCAGTGATTAATGCTAAGTCAGATTACCATTCACAAATAAATAGATTTAGAGTAATATTTCCTTTATTTTTATTAAGTTAACCAGAATCCTATATATTGCGTCTTCGACATTAATTAAAGCATTGAATTTCATGCAAAATGAGAATTCTTTCAAATTCCATTCGAAATCGATTGATATTGTATGTGTCATATTTGCAATTGAGTTAAACGATAATCATAATATACCGGAAAGTTAGAGAGATCTAAGCACTTTTAAAGGAATATAGCATATATTGTTTGTTTTTTAATTTTTATTCAAAGAGTGGGTTTAATTTAACTTGAAATTTAAAATAGTTCTTTAAGATGTATTGCGGATGTAATAAGTTCATATCTTGAGAGAATTAAAAAGTACTCATTTATTATTTTACGTGGTCCTTTAATTTGAAATGCACTTACGGAATGAAACACAAAACATATGAATCGGTGAGTGCAGAAGCCACTTCAGTAAAAAAAATAAATCCGAAGACTCGTTATTAATGAAAATAAGCGTAGAAAGGCAAGATGCGTGTTGGGTGCAAAAACTACTTAGTCTGTTGAGTAGTTTCGTAAATACAGGGCGTTTGTTTCGAGTGTTGAGAGCAGAAATAGAGGAGGAGTTATTACGTTTTTTCTCCCTCCTGAAAAATTTGAAATTTGTGCCTGACATTGTTTCTGCACTCACCGATTTATATATACCGATGAGCGGCATCTCCACTTGTTTAATCTACTAATTTTAAACGTTCAGATGTCACGGATCTCTCATGGAACAATTCACTTGAGGTTTTATTTTTTGCTTCATTCTTCATACCCCACTTATGTTTTTCAAAAAATTAATTTCATAACTTCTTTCGCGTTTGAATAAAATTTCACATATCACTTTTCATTCTCCGTCTATCACCTTATTATATATTTGATTTCAACTATCAGGTAAGATGTGTTGCTAATGGTGTCATATAACACACCTCCATTCGCACACATAAATTATCATTCCCATTCATCCTAATAAACACTTAGCGGTAGGGTCATTTGTCTAACCCACATCACCTCATAAAACTTCCTTAGCAAAGATTCCCCAGTCGGACTTAGTCCAGTAATAACTTCTTTATTAATTATATATGTATTTACTTCCTTTACAAATGTTAGCAAGGCAAGTTGTTTCAATTTTTGTTAATTTATATTTTTTTGTGCGAAATAAGTATTTAAAATACACCGTTTTAACAACTTTTATTTTATACTACTTGTTTACTTTGCTTGTCTTATAATTATTATTTTTTCTTTTTTTATTTAAATGACTACATTCAATGATTTTATTACATTTTTGACCATTTGAAAAAATGAATTATCTCAGCCTTACGACAAACCATGTTGTACTCAAAATTATTTAGTAGTGGTTTATTAATCTAACATACATAAAGTCATGAAAATCTGTTACATTCCCCCGTCGTCGGTCGCCTTGGTTGTGGATTTGTTATCCCTCGTCTTAATAATTTTTCATATTTATGTTAAAATTGTATGCATAGTTTGAGTAATGAAATTAAATTCGTAAAAAATATTTATGTGCCGCTTGTAAGCATTGATAGATTTGAGATGACGTTGCAATCCTTCAAACTCCTCGGCGCAACAACACGTTAGTGGGCCAAGGCACACAGCGCCAATTTCCGCATAAGTGACTAGGGGCTCTGCTACTCAACCCATAAGGTTGAAGTTAGGTGGTCAACCTTACGCGGAAACTACAGTGCTTATAATAATATATATAAATGTCGCCCAATCCAAGATTCGATCCCCAGACCTGTGGCACTGCCACTAAACTAATGGAATTTTGTAATCAAATGTCACTATTTATTAATTACAAAAAGCTATTTGGTTAACACAGCTAGGTACAATCACTTATCACACTATCTTTCACACAAATTAATACCAATTCCCATCCCATACTTTCTTATAAGCACTTACCAGTGGATTAATTTATCTAACAAACAGCAGCTTCGGTCACTACATTTGTTTGATACAGCTGTAATTGCAATTCATTCATCTGTAAAATTAGCTTGAAATGAATCAGTAAACCCAAAAAAGAAAACATAAATAAATATACTCATGTTTCCGGTTTGGGGAGCCCAGTTGGTTAGGCACTCGCCTGGCATCTCCCAGGTTCGGATCCGGGCATCGCCAAAATAACTGCCGACCTATAAACGACCCGTGCATCCAAAAGTGTCCGAAGAATAATACCCGATGTAAGGAAGTGCACGTTAAATATCCTTCAAAGGCCTAACGCTTCGTACGATGTCGCCCTTTAAGGTTGCGTTGGGTGCTATTCAGGTGTCGGTTCGTCACTTGACTGTGGTTCTAAAATAGGACGCCCGTCGCAAATAGTCCTCGTAAAGCTCTAGTGTGACGATAATTTAAACCTAACCTAACTATACTCACGTTTCTAACTAGATATAATTACAGTGGCCCATTTTAAGGAGGTTCTAGGTACAGACTGTTTGAGTTTGAAAATAGTTTCTACAAATTATTTCTTTAAGGTTTAAAAATGCTTTAGTAGTAGTTTCTTATATAGTTCATAAGTAGCATTCGAGCACTATCCCTGTTGAATGAACCAGATTTAGTTAAAAAATATTTGTATGAGTGTATAAAACTAAATTGTGACATATATAATGGATACAATATTTTCAAACCAGACTGCGAATTCCCCTCGCTCCCAAGTCCCCAGTCGTCTCGTGGTCTCGGTTATAAATTTATCATCACTCAGCAAACTTGTCCTCGTCGTTCGTGGGTTAGATTCTCATCAATAATCCGTCCCTCTCTTTATTAGTTCTTCATTTAGTTGAGTTGGTTGGAAAACACCGTAACTAGTGTTCAATTAATTTTAATTAATATTGAGTCCAAAAGAAATACAAGTTGTAAACATAAAGGCATAAATGCGTTATCAGTTGAAGGGTCTAGTTTAAAAAAAAACTCACATTCTCCAAAGTATAACTAATACATAGGGTTCGGTTTGTTCATTTGTCACTTACAACATAGTAAATTTAATTCGAAAAAGTAGACAGTATATGGACATGAACCTGTATATTAATTTATATTTAGGGGTAGAGAGAGTTTTCAACTAGACCCGTCTTTTATTGTTCACGATTCGAGAAACATTAATACCTAAAAAAATAATTTTGAAGAACAAGTTTAAGGGGTCTAAGGAGTCTTAAAAATGTGCAAAGAAGGAACTACAAAGTATAGTTTGATCTGTCTTGTAATTTTTTAACTGCTCAATATACAAGTATAATTTTTTTATATGTAATTCTACAAGATTTATTTATTATAAAACAAATGTTAAAATTTATGAAACTTTAGCCAAAACTAAAATAAATGATATTAAACATAAAGCTATTTTAACACATTGTGATTAGGCTTGCGCGGCAAATTTTGAGGTCAAAATTGAAAAAATGACCAAGAAAATGACTTTATATTGTACAAATATGTACAAACTAGGACTTATACCTAAATTCTCAGCCAAATTTTAATTAGAAATTATTTAAAAATAAATTTAAAATAAAAATTTAAAAAAAATTATTAATTTTTTTAGAAAAAAGCTCTTAAAATAATTTCTTATTAAAATTGAGATGAGAATTTAGGTATAAGTCCTAGTTTGTACATATTTCTACAATATAAAGTCATTTTCTTGGTCATTTTTTCAATTTTGACCTCAAAATTTGCCGCGCAAGCCTAATCACAATGTGTTAAAACAGCTTTATGTTTAATATCATTTATTTTAGTTTCGGCTAAAGTTTCATAAATTTTAAAATTTGTTTTATAATAAATAAATCTTGTAGAATTTCAGAAAAAAAAATGATACTTGTATATTGAGTAGTTAAAAAATTACATGAGAGATCAAACTATACTTTGTAGTTCCTTCTTTGCACATTTTTAAGACTCCTTAGACCCCTTAATCGAAAGTAAATGTTTCGTGATTAGTGTTGATACAAAAAGATTTTAATTGTGACTAAAATCTTAGATACAATTTTAGCAAACCATTGGTAAGAATTGAGGACGACCAAGAGGTAGGCTTAATTTTGAGTCCCGTAGTGATAAGTGTGGAATGAGATTTTACGAGAAGTGATTAATTTGTGTTCTTTTTGCCTGTTTTGCTGAGTCTGTTTTGGTGAATTGTTACCACTTCGGCTTACCGTTGTAGTAATTGGAATGTTTGATGTTTATTTCTAAGCGACTAATAAATTCTCACTAGCCTAAGCACTTCAAAATTCTATTTTTTACTGGTATCCACCATTTCGGGACTTAACCATTTCACTTTCTTTTTTTCCGTTCTAAATAAGTAATTTTTATCTCGTCTTTGTAAGTTTTTTTTTATGCCTGGCCAATGCGTTTTCCACCCTCATTTTATTCTGAAGTTGTTTACCTATTTATTGCATCAGTGGTCTTAGGTACCAAAGTATTGGCTTGGAATCTTGTATCTAGCTTAGATGTTTGTAGCAGTTTGAAAATGATTTGATATTTTAACAAAGGATTTTCTATTTTAATTCTACCTGGTTCTGCAGGAAATAAAATCGCTTAACACTTTAAAAAAAATATGTATCTATCTTGCATGTAAATTATATATTAGCTAAGGACAAGTGAATTGATTATATTATTCATTTAACCGAACCATTTGCAGAAGCAAATATATTATAAACTTAGCCTAAAGTAAGCCTAATAAATAATAATTAAATACGAGAATTAATTCGAGAAATAAGTAGATTCAAGAACAATGAAAAGTAAACTTTAAAACAATTGATATTTAATGCTTCAATCAATTGTTATAAAAGCTATTTAAAACATATGTACTCAAAAAAAATCTATATCACTATTAAAAATTTTTGAAGCAGAAAATTGAACGATTTCTGTAAAAAAAAAAAAGCTAATTAAATTTTTAAAACTAAAAATTGGACTGCTGGTACTCAATCGTAGATTAGAAATTTATTATTAATTTACTTTGTCGATGCCTTATAAAAGACTTATCTCTCTCCTTATCAATAATTCACCCTTCCATTTATTCTTCATTTAAAAACTTTTATGAGTTAGGCTTTATTATTTAGTTCCTGAATAAAAGTGATAAGATTGGAATGAGATTGTAAGGAAAAGTGATTAGTTTTGATGATTCTTTTGGCTTGTTGGTTAGTTTAAATCGATTGTGACAAGTCATGATTGTATATCTGAAAGGACGAAGAAAAGTGGCTTTTGTACAATGTTGTTAAATAGGTAATCAAATGTAGTTCTAGCCAGTTACAGAGTACACAATTCTATGATGGGCAGATTGGACTTATATGGAATTGTGTCAAGTAATGGTATAAATTCTTAATAAAATTTTATTTTAGTTTAAAAAAAAAATATTATTTCGCAAAACTAGAAATAAAAGTGTTTATTCTAAATTTTGATGCTGAAATATATTAATTGAATATTATTACTAAAGATAAGATTAAAGCGGACGCTGTATCCAAATAATTAAATATTGCTTTTCCTTCCTACCATTCAAATTAAACTATTTTTAAAAGGAACTAACATTCAATAAACATACTTTTGTTAATCGCTTATGTCTCAACACAGGAAAAAAATTGGAGCCCTATATTAATTTTTCTAAAAGCCTTACACTCTTAAAACAAAAGAGTGAAATCCACTCCAGTTGGAGAAGTGCATTTTCGACACCCTAAAGGCATGCATATTTTCTCAGACTGAGTTAAAATCACTCGTTTGGAGTGATCCTGTCGGAGTTTTAACACACAAAGGATCCACTCGAAAAGGAGAAGTGCATTTTCCAGTCTGGAGGAGTGAAATCCACTCAGACTGAGGTAAATTGGGAGTGTTTGTTTTAAGAGTGTAGGGTTTTAACCATTCACAAGCTGAAAAAATTAAAAATTAACAAAAAAAATTAAATCATTTCAACAAACTACTATATAATTTTCAATAAACCTCCACAATTGTAAAATATTACTTTACTTTTTGCAATAACCTTAGCTCACTTTTTTCGAGCGTGTTTAATTAACTTCTGCGCAGCCCTAATTTTTGTTTTATGCTTCCCCTTAACTATCATTAAATACTTGTATTATTGTATTAACTATAGTTAATGCTTTACTAGTTTATTGTGTCGAGTTACTTACAAGTTACCAAATTCATAATTTTTAAATATTGTTTTTCATTAAAAATATATACATATGATATTTTCTGAAACATGCAATTCGTATTAATATTTACAATTTATATTATTTACCTACAACATTTCCTTTGTATAAAATTAAATAATCACGTTTTTTTTTTCGTAAAAACTTTCCTGTTGAAGATCATATTTAATTTCATGCAATGATTTAGTTTCCCAAATATAATCTAAATCATGTCAATCAATGTAATAAAATAGGTTTATTTAGCCATTATAAAGATACTAATGCCCAAAACTGTGTTGTACATTTTAATTGAGTACTTATGTATTTTTTTAAACTACATTTTCTAAGTAGTTAAAACACACATTGAAGTTGTATGTTAATCACTATTTAAACACCAAGTAAATCACTATTTAGTTGAAGATGTATGCAAAGAAGGTAAGATGCGTCGCATTGTGCCTAAAATTCGACGTACTCCAATGTATCCTAAGGCAGATCACTTTTCCTTGTGTTGTGGCATATATTTGACAAAATAAAATATGCATTAATCTGATGATTCCTTTTAAAAAAACAAAGTAATTTAAGTATTAATAACTTTAAAGAAGCACATTTCTAATCTGCTGATATTACATTTTCTTTTAAGATATTCCGAATAAAATTAGTTTGAAATGTCGCAGCACTAGAGCTAAAAGAGGGAAACTGACGACGGGCGTCGCAATTTAACCACTGCGAAAATTCGAATTGATAAGTCAAAGTACGCATAATATTTTAAAGATTAAAAATGGCTGTAAAACTTGATTTTTGATATGATAGGGTTCCTAAAGAGACAGTAAAATACTGCATACCATTTTCGTATATTTACTATAAATAGGGGAGAGTGGGGGCTATTGGGACGCAGGGCTAATGGGACAAGGGCCCCAAAGCTGAGAAAAATATACTTTTTTACAAATTTTTCTACACTACAGCATTGTAACAGTTAGACTTCACATTTTAACAGGCAAAGATCAGCCATTAAACGCAGGTGCTGAAGGGGAGAGAAGAATAGTTGTTTTGGAGAATGGAGAGTTTATTAAAAGTGCACCTTATTTTTCACTTTTGAAGTATTGAATAAAACTTTCTATGAATTAAACTACAGTTTTAGATAGATGAAATATCCTAGATGAAGATAGTATAGGTCAAATACTGTGGCGAAGTACAAGTGCTTCTGTGTTGGGTCATTTATAAAAAACAACACAGTGGGGTCTAATTGGACACGAATAAACCTAGCTTTGTATACTTCTCTCGAAGAATCTATATAAATCTCTAATATCTTATTCAGTCAAGTTGCCAAAAACATTTTTTAAACTTATTATTTTTTAACTTTTCTAACTTTTTTCATCGTATAATAAGTGAAAGTTCAAGTATCTTTATTGGTGACATATTTCCACCTGCAATTTCATTAATTACATCTGAACAAAGTTTGGTGAAGATAAATAAATTGTTGATGGTAAATTTTGCTAGGAAGCAAGCTATTTTTTATTCATTGGATTGATTTCTGAAAAAAAAAGGCGATGAAAAAAAAATGTTCTTTAGAATGATCTGAAAAAGTCGAACGATGGTTAGCTATTTGAAGATAAAGGCGGTCTTCTAAATCCTTGTACCTTGAAAATGAGGACAAGTTTGGGATAAATTTCAGAAGATTTAGTTATAAAACTAAAGATTCAGCTATAAAACTATCCTTTCCAGTGATTCAACAAAAATTATGGAAGCATCTTCGATTTTGAGTTTTAACTTTGATATTTCACCTTTCAATGGGAAATAATTGTTTTAAAAAATAAAATTTCGTTATGTATACATTATTTAAATGGCACGTGCTTTGAAATTTCATTTTCTGATTCATTTTCCCTTTTCTTAATATTTTATTAAAGCATCATTTAGCATGTCCCATTAGTCCTGCACCCTGTCCCATTAGCTAATGGGACATTTACATGTTTGTTTAAAATGCTCAGCAACCAAAATATGGTAATGTTTTAACATTTGTCGAATGACTTTTTAAGTAAATGAATGTTCAGTTTATGAGCTTGTAAAATAAGAAATTAAAATTCTTTTATATTTGCTGAAATACAGAGGTTGAAATTTTTTTGTCCCAATAGCCCCCACCCTCCCCTACAATTATAATACTAAATCCTAACCTGATTCCTAGTAAGTGCCAACAAACAATTAAAAAAAAAGTCAAGCCGATTTTTATCCTTCTGTATGATAATTGATCATATCGAATTTTAACTTACAGTTGAAGATTAAAATTTAAAAAAAAAATCTTTCTGTGCTAGAAATGTATGAGAAATGAAAAGTAAGATATTGAGAATACCTTTTATGCTTTATTGATTGTACGTCTCCATGATTTTACTGCCAGACCTATTGTGTGAATTACAGTAAAAAGATGATTATGTTTTTCAAATTATGCGTGAATAATTGAAACATTAAACTTTGTAGCATTTTGTAAATTATCAAAGGAATTGCTTAATGTTCCAATAAAACTTATCCGGTAACCATAGCTGTTTTTAGCTTATAACATTTTCACATCGCCGAGTCTGCAAAGGCTTGACCACTAATTTTATAGACCCATTAGAGAAAAAATAATGCGTAAGAATTCGCAGTATGAAACTGAAGTATCGCTGCTACATATGTAGTTTATATATGCTTCAAAATTCTTTTTTTAATAAAAACAACTGTTCCAAATATGTGTAATCTGTACCTGCGGTTACAAACCATATCTGTTTAAAGGGAAATTTTTCTGATCCAAGTTTCCCTTTTTTCTTTCTTTTGATCAACTGAACTGTGCATTTACAGTAGAGTAGTCGTAGAATACTTCATTAGTTTTTAGAAAAGAGAACTTTAATGTATTAAAGTAACATAAATATACCAATTGTTTTCTGTCAAAGTTTTCTCACAGTGTGGGAAATTGTTAATGTTAGGCAAACGTTTTTTATATCTACATTATATGTGTTCAATAGATAAGTATGCTCTATCCACTACATCTATTTCAGTTTTCAACCAGAATCATAAAAAATAAATAATACTATGCAATAAAAAAACTGGAGCACGTAATGAAATATTAATGATAAACACAGCAACAATCATGGCGCATCTCAATTAAAAAAATGCGAGTAATAACCAAGAAAATATATTGCTTTAAAAATTAGTATTAGAGAAAATTGTGTGTTCAAGATGTTCGACAATTAAAAAAGCCAGACAGAAAAATTAAAAAGCTTTTTTCTTCGAATTTTGATTATTTTAAAAGAATATGAAAATTTTAAAACTATTTTCGCTGTTCATTAATTTATTTTTCGAAATTTAATCTGTTTGCACTAAAAAATAATCATATTTATGCTTCAATCATTAAAGCTTTTAAAGCTTAATATTGAATAAATGTAAAAAGATTTAAAAGGATGCAGTATGTATTAAAAAAGACGATTTTGTGAATAAATAATTTCTGTCGAAAAAGTTGAATTCCAATATTTTAATAATCTACGCTATTAATGCGTGGCTGTGTGTTTGTTTGTCTGCCTGTATGTATGAAATCCATATTTATTTGATTTATGAAAAGTAGAGACAATTGTGTGTAAAATAAATTACTTAGATTTTATTTTGCCTTAGAGTTCAGTTTGGCAGAAATAAAAGTCCATTATTTTTGTTATTTGAATTGTTGTTTTCGTAAAATCCTTCACATTCGTTCTTTAAGAATATTCCAATGACTTTGATATAAAATTTGATCTCTTCCAAGATAAATTAAATGATAAAATTTAATAAAGGATCCTAAAGTTTACGAATATGTTAATTTTACTAACCTAAATTAATCGGTTGATTGCACACAGTAAACTATAGCTTATATAAACTGTCCAGCCGATATAATAAGGCTGTTCTTTAAATGAATCAATTTGTTTGAGGGCAAAAAAAAATCACATGGTCTCTAAGGCCGTGTTCCTTACGACGTAATACTTTGAGGAGCAAAATTGGTAACGCTCGATTACTTTGATAAGTCAGCTCTAATACTTTTACTGGGCAAAATAATTAGGATTTTACATATTGCAAAATTGTTGTCCTGTTCACCTTCAAACATGTAAAAGATCAGTTACTTCATTCAATTTTCTATATAAGAATAAACTCGATATTGCGTTTGGTGAAACATAATAAATGCAATATTTAGTATTATTTATTAAATAATGTTACTGAATGCTTTATAATTTAAAATGTGAAACCATTTATAAACTAAAATTATGATAACTTTTTTATTAATACATCTTTAGGTACACATATTTTTTCACTTTTTTTTATTTTTTATATAGTTAAAAGTATCATGTAAGTTCTTATTTTGACATAAGCAAACAATTAACATTTTTATTAAAAATAATACCCAATCTAAAGGATTTTATAACCCATGTAAGGCTTAACTAAATATTTTGTAAAAAAAATATTAATAGCATAATGTTTGGCTGACTTTGTTTAAGTTTTTAAGTCCTTGAGTTTAAGGAGCATTAGAAAACTAAATGATTTTAAATAAATGTAACAGAATTTAAAAATATCTGCAAATCGTTTCTTATCATATACAACAAAATAATTAATGAATTTAATATCAATAAAAATGATAATTTTTTATTACGTTTGGTTTTCTCTTTTCTTTTGTACCGCAAGGTACATAAATATAATACAATGGAATTAGTATTTAAATATATTTAATTAAAAAAAATAACGAGAACCAAATAACCTAATATTGTCTTACATATTAAACTCATTAATTAGTAAGATTCAACAAAACATTTTATTTTAATTGGTTTTCTGCATTTTTGTGAAAAGTATTTCAAATTGAACTGCTTTTTTTCATTTAAAGCATTTATAATTCATTTTTAATTCTATATTTTTACGAAAACTTTCCGTTAATAATACTCCCAATTGGAATCATTAGTTCCATATTTAACAAAAAAAGGAGATAAGGATTAATCCAAACTTTATTAGTGCATATTTTAATTATGGAATACATTTTTAACAAATAACAGGAAATATTTAACAGCATTGGATCAGTAAAAGTCATGGATTTATTGACAAATATTTTTTCGGATTATCTTTCGTGGATTTTTAGAATATAAGATATTTATATATTTTTACATGCAACACAATTAGTTTAATAACTTTCAATAAAGAACGGTTTTGAATTTAATTGTGGCTATAAATGAGAACTGCTAATTAGAACTGTTTAAAAATGTTCTAAATATTTTTTCAGAGCTGCTGAATTTTGTTTAACAAAGATCAACGAAACTTAAAAACTTGAAGGATTGGAGAATCTATTCCCTACTTTATTATTTATTTATGATCCATTAAAATACCTTATTTTTTTTACATATTTTCTTTTTAGATAATTTCGACATTTTAAAATTATTTTTTTTCTGCTATTTACTATACATTTTTGCAACATCAACGTTTTTACTAAAATTTATATCATTAATAGAAGTTGTGTACGTTGAAATAACATGAAATATATATTGATGATAACATTAAACACGCGTCAATCTATATAAATTGAAACCTGTTAGTTAAATGTGATAATTTAGTATAGAAGATTTTAAAATATTTTGTGTTACATTTTTTATGTTACCACCAAGATTTTTGAAAGAATTTTTGAAATATAGTATTTGGTTTTAATGTAAATTTTTGAATATATATTCAGCAATTTTTTAATATATTTTTAACGTATGTACATTTTCAATTTAATTTTTTAGATTAAAAAAACTAATGAAACATGCAGATAAACAATATTAATTTGTTACATTATAATGGACGATTTTAATAAGGTTAAAATATAAACACTTTTTAATAATCATTTTTTAAAAAATACTTACCAAACCGTCAAATGATTGTGTGAAAATAATATTGAACAAAGGGATTAAGAAAACCGTTATTCCCCCTATACGAACTTAATTATCCTCAACTACTTATTTTATCTGATACTGCAATTAATGAAAATAGTAATTACCCCATTTTAATATTTTCTCCTGAGATATGTGTTTAGAATTCCACCACATGTACCTAAAACATGGGGGCCATTATTTAAAACTTCCACTAATGTTGTACTACTTCGTAATATCTGCTGGGTACCTCAGTCTCGTGGGATTAATATTTACTAAAACTTACAAGACATTAATTTAAAGTTTCGCATTTGCGAAATAAACAGTTTCTCTGTTCGGATATTTGCGTACATTAACACTCTCAATTGAGATTAAAGGCGAGCTTTGGCTTGAAATATCACGCCGCGAATCTCGTATGCGAATTAAAATTGTTGATTTGGAATTCTCTCACGTTATTTGGCTTTAGATAAAAGATTATTTAAGAAAGAAGTTTTGTTACTGTATTTTAAATATTAAGAAATACTAGCAGATATAATAGTTAAAATAAATATTATTTAAATTAACTCATTAATTACGTACTTATTTTGTTTGGTTACAATTCATCTTCTTTGAAACCTTGGGGCAGGACATCATTTCAAAAGTGGTTTTGTTGGTTCAACACGGCACTGTAAGGTTACAGTAGATTACCTTCCATGTGGGCATTTATGGAAAAGATCTGCTGGCCAGAGAAGGCAGCGAGCTGCCTATTTCTCCTTATGATAAGCTACAGATTTTTGAGGTACACTCCTTGTTCTTGGCAAAAACAAAATCAGCCTTGGGGATTTCCCCCAAACATACCTGGTATGCTGCTAAGGGCCCTGGTATGTCATTCCAGGCCTCTTGCCTAAATCCTTCCCAGACAGTCTTGTCAATTCTTAGAACAGATTAAACGAAAAGTTTTCGATTCAGGGCAAGGGTTAAAAGCTGTGATTCTTGCCGTTGCGGAGTTCCTGCATTTCCCTCTCACATCCTGAGTTGCATTGCTCCAACATTGTGGCAGCTTATGGGAGAGGGAGATATTATAACGTCGGTCAAAAGACAAAACCACGAATGTGCAGATTCTAGGGATTTGCGGCATTGAAAAGCACTTCTCGGTTCAATCGGTTCTTTTTTTCCCTCCTGTTTTAACCGGGACCAGTTAAAAGTAACTAAAAACAGGTCCTTTGAAAAACCTGTTCTTGTTGTTAGGTTGGTTGAACGATGTCGACTGTCTATTTAGGTTAGGTTTGAATTACCGTCGCACTAGTACTACAAGAGGGCTATTGGCGACTGGCGTCATAAATTATGACGCCAGTCGCCAATAGCCCTCTTGTAGTACTAGTGCAGGATTGTGGTTCTAAATTATGCACAGTATTGGACTAAATTATGCACTAAATTATAGGACTAAATTATGCACTAGTGCACAGGATTGTGGTTCTAAATTATGACTCATAATTTAGAACCACAATCCTGTGACGAGTCGACACATTTCAGGTATCACTCAACGCAGCTTTTATTGCGAGATCGTAAGAGGCGGTGGGACTTAGGAGCATAAAGTGCTCTAAATGTGCTGTCACGTGTACTAAGATGTACTATACTAGGACTTAGGCGATGGGTGTCGTTATTTATAGTACGAGAGCTAGCAACGTCGGAAAAACAAGCATTTCAGGTGGGCCAGTTTTAGGATATGCTATCTCTCTCACTCTCCCGGACATCATAAGAGCTATCTGGCTGGCGGTAGTGGTTGCGTTAATCAGTGCGCATCCTACTAATACAAGTAAAAAATTGAATTTTCAAGTCATTTTAGGACGTTTTATTTTTTCATTATTATTTTTAGTGAACTTTTTGCAACATAAATCTATTATTGCCAGACATTTTTATTGTTGTTTAAGCTGTGCCAGACGCTAATTTTGATTTTAAAAGCTCAAGTGTTGCCCAAATTATCAGATCATTACAAGTATTGCCACATGGTATTGCGCAATGAATGACGATGACGTAATTACAATGATCGGTGAATTCACACCTGAGCTGGTAATTTGGGCAACACTTGAGCTTTCAAAATCAAAATTAGCGTCTGGCACAGCTTAAACAACAATAAAAATGTCTGGCAATAATAGATTTATGTTGCAAAAAGTTTGCTAAAAATAACAATAAAAAAATAAAACGTCCTAAAATGATTTTCAATCAAAATCAATTTTTTACTTGTATTAGTAGGATGCGCACTGATGAACGCAACCACTACCGCCAGCCAGATAGCCCGTATGATGTCCGGGAGAGTGAGAGAGATAGCATATCTTAAAACTGGCCCACCTGAAATTCTCTCTCAAAAACGTAGCTAGCTCTTAGACTATTAGAATGATATCAAGTAACGCGAACCAATACCGATTTCCTGTACTTAAAATATCTCAAAAAGTATGATTTTTACGAATGCTTCCTGCAAACATAAAAGTAGCATGAAACGCCTTATCATAAGGAAAAATTTAATATTAAGATGCTTTTTTACAATTATAAACAATGAAATGCATATTAAAAGTTACTTCTGTTTTTTTAATAAAAAAATAACACATCCTGTGCCATTGTTTAAGTATTTTTGTTGCCACAAAATGTGCCATAGGAATATTATTACCGGTAGCATAGTTCTTGATGTCTTACGGCATTATCCGCAGCAAATTTTTAATAAATAATGAACCTATATCATACAAATCTATTATGATATATTTCATGACGCCATAATTAATTGATTCATTCAACTGCATTGAATTTTTCCTTCAGTTTAGGGGTGTCGGTCGTCACTTGACTGTGGTTTTTAATTACGTCGCCAGTCGTCCACTGCCGTCGTGTAGCTCTGGTGCGACGATCATGTTAACTAACAATAACCTTCAGTTTAGCCAGTTAAAATATTTATTCAAAAATGTTCTTAACAAAAATTATCTTATTCAAAATGTTTAACCGGTTTAGCTAAAGAAATGATTTTGCCCATTTAAACGAAGCCAAATGTCAGTTAACTGCTTCCGGTTTTGCATCCCTTGCATATTTGAGTTTTCGCACATTCGTGGTTTTGTCATTTTACCGACGATATGTGATCAATTCTGGTGGCTCTGCCTTATGGACCTTGTCTAGGGATGCCTGGGTCAAGGGGATAAGAAGAAGACTATTCATCTTTAAATCAAGTTCATTCATACATCATTAAATTAAAAAAAACTATTTAAATAAAAAATTATGTATTATTTTGTTTAGTAAATGTTGTTGAGCCGTAGTTTTGCATAGAGCAAGTGCAATACTTTGTCGACCTGCTTGCGTGTTTGGCAACCGCTGCTGGAGTGACGTTAACTTATGAAATTATATGTAAGCACCGTCCAACCAATGGGCGTTTGCAGCTTTTATTTCTTTTACAAGTCACTCTAATCGCGTTTGCTCTTTCGGGTAAATGCGTAGGCCAGTCTTGATTTGATATATCTTAATTTGTTAATTTTTAATTTATTTTAGTTCGTTTACCAAATTTCATTGTTCTATTTATTTACTTTGATATTTTTCACTTAATTGTAATTATTTCTTTTATAACTTCAAATTAAACCTAAAGATAATTAAGTAAATAATCCAATGTTTTTATGATCAATGTATTTCTCAATAAAATATAGTAATTCATAGTTATTCAAGTTGTATTTTCTTATAAACAAATCCTACCCACAATTGTTATGGTGAAAAAAAAGCATGGGTTGATTTCAAGACGTGTAACACGGCAATTGAAAATGTTTTATAAACACAAACTTTAAATGATGGTTAAGTGACATACCACTTTTTAACAAACAGCACATACATGGCACAAAACCAGTACCTTAGTAGGACAAAATTTTTCTTTAACATAACAACACATCACATCGTTTTTCATGCTAATAAAATATATCAATACAACAATGTATCTAAATTGCCAAATTAATAAATATGTATAAGTTTTCTGTCGCATATCTATCAAACAAATAACATTTTATACAATGTAAAAAAACCTCAAAATTCATTATCACAACTGTCCCTCCTCGTCAGAACCTCGAAAAAAAGCTCTGAAAAGGATGTGTTCCAACCATAAGAGATTTAGTAACCTAATAATAATATTACTAAACAGATATATTTTATTTAGTAGTATAATTTTTTTTAAGATATTCCTTTACTCCCTCATAAAATAGTTTACCTTTTTTTTAAATATATACTTTACACATAGCAAAATGAAGGTTCCCCCTTAAAAAAAGAATTTATATAATACTAGCAGTACTTGATTAAAAACAACTTCTGCTGGCTTTTTAAACCAGTCTTTATTGTACTAATGCACATAAATATTACAATGTGTCTTTCAAAATAAATAAATGAGTAAGATGTTTAAAAAATCATACGCAGAATATTGACTTCACTACTTTAATTATATCAAAATAGGTATTAGTACGTATACGTATTATAAAACGTATTATAATCAAATTTACGTAAAAAAAACCTAGACATTCATTAACATAACTATCATTACTCGTTAGAACCTTGGGAATAAGCGCTTAAAGTATTTTGTTCTAACTCAAGATAAAAGTTATTCAGCTATAAAACATTAGTTATATTTATTTCTTGGATTTAAATTTAGTAATAATTGCAGAGCTTAGTGTGGAAGAACATGCTAAGTGACAAAAATGTATAAACGAAAAATGAGGTTTGAAGTTTTGAATTTGCACTTAGATACGTTATAAACGGCCATTACAAACAGTAAAAAAATGAACTTAACTTTTTGTTCATAAAAAGGTCGAATCTTGTTGTCTTTAAAGTAGGGAGTGACACATTCATTAACAAAAAAAAATCTTTTTTTTTTTCAAAATTCTCTCTTAGCACGTTCTTCCACTCTTCAAGTGTTATATCATTTATAATATATGTTGTTTTTCTGACACATAACACAACCTAATTTTTACACAAAATTCAAACAGGGGTATAAGAGGATTCTACAAACAGGTGAGACGCAATATTAAAACAGTCCCCAAATATAAAATGATCCAATCTCTTATTTCATATCATCAGCTTTTTCATTGCTTTAAGGAACTTAAATAAAACAATGTACCAATATAGTCTGAATAAATAATCATTTCCGAAAGATATGTAGCGCATCTTTCTGAAATGCATCTCTTATACCACTGAAAAAATATCACGAAAAAACTCAAGATTCATTATCATAACTATCACTCCCCGTTAGGACCTCGGGAATAAGCACTGGCAAGGATTGTATTCTCGCCAAGAGGAGATTCGGTTATAGCATAATATTATTTCCTTGGAGGTTTCCATCTGGACCTTTTCTTTTCTGGCCCTTAATGGAATTTATGTTCATTGGTTTTCCTGAAAATAGCAATTCACTGGAGTAGAAGTCCATTTTCTTACCTTTTTCTTGCCGTCATTCTTCTTTGCGGAAGAAATCCTCGGTCTAGAAAGGGTACTTCGGAAATAATTTTGTTTCAATTCGAAAGAAAAATGTTGGAGAAAGAGAAAGAGAAATCGGTGTACTCTTAGTTTAAGGTTCTTTAAGTGTACCTGTTCGTGATTTGGAAAGTTTTTCCGTGCTTGTATCTGGTACTTAGAGGATTTTTTTTCAATTTGATTTTTTTTAATGTTTGAGCCATATTAGAAAGAAAAGTATCCAGTAATAAATATTTTTATAGATGAAATTAGTTTATTATTTCAAATGAATATTGAAATGTTAATAATATTCTCCTTTGATTAATACGAAATTGAAAATTGCGCATATTGAAACGACATTCATGTAATTGTAAAAAATGCTTTTAACAAATTTATTAAATACTTTTTATGTTGTATTTGCAGTGTTGTATTTAGTTGGAATTTTTTTTAATACTTAAAATTAATACTGATAATACTGTTTGTGTAATGGTAATTACAAATATGTACTACTTTAAAATTTAAATTTCCTTAATTCATTTTAAAAAGAGTAAATAAGTATTAAACATGTTAAAATATTGTTTATAAAAGAAAAATATATAAAACCAAAATATATAAACAAATAATAAATACAAAATCCACCCTGAATGGCCATCTTTGGTGCTACATAATTTATGAACCACGCCTTTGTAAAAACGTCATTCCATCATGATCTGTCACTTGCATGAACATGCCTTAGTTAGTAATCCGTTTTAAATACCTCTACATTAAATTTTCCGTGAAATGCCTCATGTATTCCGAAAGAAAAATCAAAACTTTTGATTTCGTTAGTTTCTTTGCTGTAATTTTATCATCGGTTCGGGCTAATGCGGTGAACCTTTTGTGTGTTTTTACTCTCACGGAACCTAGCGTGACAATTCCTGCCATTTGCATCTAGCATTTGAAAATTCCCTGCATGCCCTTACCATGCTGTGATGATTTGAGAGAGTTTTAACTAATGTCAGACATCATACAATTTTGTTTGAAAACAGTGCAGTTGGTTTTTCATACAACAGGGCGAAATAGACCAGATATGCAGCATGCAAAATAACAAACAGCTGGACATTTATGCCAGATGTGGATTTCAACTCGCTCAATAATAAGCTTAAGTATAACAGAATAATAAATCACAATAAAAAGTACATACTAACATATAATTAAATCGTTGAACAAATAATGGCTAACGCGAAAGGCTATGGTTGAAGAATATTTTAAATACACTTTGATATAAAAATGTATTGTCTGTAAAAGAACGGCATTTAGCTGCAGTAGTAAATTATTCATTCACTTTTGATCCCAATCATCTATTTCAAAAGACCTTCCATTAATACCTCTTTTTGTAATTAATATTTTAATCTATGGAAGCATAACAAAAAATTCCTGTTTTTTATGTTTATAAATATTCTATTAATGCCCTCATGACAATGAGAGAAATAAGCATGTTTTTTCTGGACTATTTTAGTTATTTTATAAATAAACCCTTTAGATATTTTACAATTTGAAATAAAATTCAATACATATGCTTATTAAAAATGATATGGATCTCTAAGTGAGGATTAAGACCATGGGATTTTGCCACGAGGTTCGTAAATTACATTTGGGGGTTATGTTTTCCCGTTTATAGTGTCCTACAATTAAACAATTAAATTTCAAATAAATTCAAGTTACGCTTTTATCAAACCAGAAGTAACGTTAATGCATATTTATAACTTTGAGGACGCCTTGTCGAAGGAGTACATTGCTCAAAAAGGTAAAAAGAACGAGTGAAGGGTTTTGCAGCAGTTAAACACTTACAATCGAAAATATTTTTTAAATTACCATTGTGATTCAAATGTTGTTGCTTTGTTAATATTTAAAAGGGTAAATTTAAATTCCGTGATAATATCAGTTAAATAATGAGCTTTGTTTGTAAATATTACGGAAATTTCTTGAGAATATTGTTTTTTTATCGATTAAACATCAAAGAAGGTATATGTGTACAAAATACTTTTCAAGACAGAGAGAAGACTATACTTCTCAAGACAGACCTTAGATACTAGTCTTGTCAATCGTAGTAGTTTTGAACTGTTTAAATTATTTTGTTAAGGAGGAAGACCCTGATATATTCGAACATGCTTTACTAAAATAAAAAATAATATCCATAAATTGAATACATTATATTTTGTCCCATGATGTCGAGACTAGCTCTTTGTTGCAAACTCCTTGATAGGTTTACGAAAGCAAGCTTCATCTGGCATGGCTAATCTTGTGCTTAATGTAGTTTTAAATATATGCAACCTTTTTTTGTGGTAATCTTGTTTTGATCTGATTTATCATAAAAACAACTAAGAAAATTTATAGGTACTCAGGCAGAAACTCGTTGATTTTTTTTAAAGTGCTTTGAGACTGTTAATACTGATACGCCCACGCTTTTATTACGCAAAAAATAATTATTAATGAGCTTCACTTAGATTTTCACAGAGAAATATTCATTGTATAAAGTGAAATTGTATATTTATATATTTTTCTTTGTATCTTTTTATTTTCAAAGCAAATATTATGGAATATTTAAATGAAGGGATTATTGTTTTTGGATACAGTTTCTAATTTTAAGATTTTAAAGCAATGTAATGGCATTGTTGATAAAATAAAATTAATTAATTCATGAAATTCGATAAAAAAAGTTTTATACTTTTTAGTTGCAATTAGCTAAGTAAATTCATTTAATTTAACTTAAGAATCAAAGTAAATGAGTTTCATTGAATATTCATGAGGTTAAAAATTGTTTTTTGTTATACTTTCAGAGATTGTTTTTATGAATTGTTTATAAGTTCAGATCCAAAGTATAATAGTTGATTACCAATTTTAAGTAAAATAACATATATTTTAAAACAAACAATTTAAATGTTCCTTTACGTTTATTCTTTGCTTATTAGCATTTTTAATAAAAAAATCGGTAATGCAAGTAATGAAGAACAGTTATTGCCTGCATTTATAAATTGAACTTTAATCTAGTATTTTTATATTTTTTCTGACTTATAATCTAAAATTAAAGCTGTATAATTTTTACATTAGAAATTAGTACTTACCTATGTAAGTAAGGAAATTGACTTATCCAGAATTTTTTTTATGCATTGATATTAACAATGGTAATACGTTTGATTGAATTATTTTTTGCATCCCACTTTATAGAAATTAATATGTAGTTTAACATTTTTCAAGAATTCCAACTTTATAAATGACGCAAACAATGTTTATTCAGTAAATGTAAATCAATGATCTTTCAGTAAAAATGTATTGTCAATGTTTGAAGAAACTTTGAAATTACGTTTTAAAACCCACTAATATTAAATTTAATTTCCTACAAGCTTATTTTATTGTTATGCAAAATGTATTAAAAAATTAGATTAAATAACTATTTAAAAGTAATTTCTTTAAATCAAGCAATAATACTTAATCTGAAAAGTGTCAATATAAAAGAAGCTAGCAATATTTAAAAGATGTGTTCTACAAAAAAATATATCATGTGAAGAGAAACATATTTATAAGGAAATGCAAATTTATGCCTGATGTTAACGATACAAGTTGCATCATTTCATTAGCATCCTTATTCATTTTGTTTTTGTTAATGTTAAGATTCACTGAATGGTATTGTGAAATTACATTGTGATATTATCGTAACATTTTGCTTTATTGATATCGTATACACTGTTCGAAAGTTTGGTGCTGGATTGCACCGGAATCCTGAAACTTTCTATAATTTCACCACTTTTGTGGCATATCAAAGTTATCGTTTTTATTCCAAAAGAAAGTAAATCCACAATTCAAACAGTGGTGGCAGCTAGAAAGTTTCAGAAATATAAACAAAAAATTTAAAAGTGGTAAGGGAATTTAATAAAACAAATTATGTTTTAAAACTTGATTAAAAATAGAAAACAAATGCATAACCAAGTACAATTTTTTATTAAGTCAATTGATTTATATTTAAAAATTTAAAAATAATGTAAGGTAAATATTAATACATTAAATCTTGATGTTATAAGATTTATACATAATTAAACTGCTTGATGACCTATATTTATTTATTTACTTTAGTTTGTATTAGTTGTTAACCTTTATTTATTAAAATTAGTAATTCATCGAATTTTTCAAAAGAATTTGATTAAATCTTATAAATTTTCTTACTTTTAACCTTAGCGTTTAAATGATCGTTTTCACCCAGTCCAATATGAAAGACAGAAATATATTCTTTAAAACTTTTTTTTATTTCCTTATTTCAAATTCTTTCTTTCCAATGAAAGGCAACCTTTTTGAAGTTGAAAAGTAGCTAAGAAAAAAGTGAAAATGATCTTATATTTATGACGCCGGCATCTATAAAACGTCTGGCTGAGAGTTGAGACATTATGCAGCTTTGACGAATGATTTCATGAAATCGAAAAATTGAATTGAAGTGCTTTATCAACATAGTACATTTGTATTTTTATATTATAAAAAGTTTTATCTTTTAGGTAGATCCCCCTGTACACTAAAAATAAATAAATCAATATTTACCTTTAAAGATGCCAACTAATTGTCAACATCAAATCGTTATAAAAAAAATGTTTATTAAGAATTCAGAACCTACATTCCGTGATTGATACCAGGCAGCAGATTGATTCTGTATGATATAAAAATGATAAAATGCAGATAAAGAAATCGAAAAATTCAACTTTCTTATCAATATTCTTACTACCCAATTTATTTGAATCTGAACATATGCAAGGTAGTTGTGATAAATTCCTGACGAAGGAACTGTACAAAAAATTTCTAAAACTTAAAACTAATAATATTGTTTCCAACTATAATATGTTTGGTAAATTAATTAAAATTTTTAAGCACATTTTGCATTGTTTACATTTTTGTTAATGACTGTTTATCAATTTAACAACTGTTTTAACCTTTGTTAGCTGCTTAGAGTAATAATATCCACTGGCAACTTTAAAACATTATCAAACCGTCTTGATTCAAACAATAATATGGTTCGTTACTTACTCATACTTTTTTTTAGAAACTTTCGAGTTACAAAATTTCATTTAACAGAAAATATACATCAGAAAAAAATGGTATCTAAACATTTACTGGAATTCTTTCTACGTATATAAGTCGACATTGATAGTGCGGTTAAAATATATTTTCTCGAAGCGGTACTAAAAATGATGACCTACTTCAGCAGGCCTCGTAAAGTCTTGCAGATATTATCCACAGTAGGTGTAAAAGTAGTGCGTAAAATTTACCGCGACGGATATATCGGTGGGTGGTAGGCGAAAGAGTTGTAGCACTTGCTTCTATTGCGAAATTATGCGTTCCTCTGTAGTGTGTCACTTACTATCGTCTCGGTTTTATTTCCGTTTGACTGCATTGACGAAAATGAGCTGTGGGTTTATAGCCTGCATTTTGTGAAATGCCATGAAAAGTTATATTTTTACATATACTTTATAAGTTGTCCGTTGGAATTGAATGAAATTTCGTTTATCTATAATGCTTGTATCGCTTTTATTTGTTTAGTTTCTATACACAATTTAAGTGTAACGTAAGAATGTATAAACAAAAAATAATATTGCATCTTTATAGCAAAGCGTATTTTTATGAATAACTGAAAGATAAAAAATGCTTTTACAGAATAATTTTTTAACTATTGTCATTTTGTGATTTTTTATGAACTGATTACAAATTGAAAAATTATAGTATCAGGTAACGAATGAAAATAAACTTGGTATGGTATGGTATGGTATGATACATATATATTCCAGCTTGTGTGCTTGTTCATGGAACCGCTTATAAAAATAAACTTATCAAACTTTTTTTTAGAAATTAAATATGATGTTGAAAATAATATCTACACTAAATCAAACGAGCGATTTTAACTCTGTCTGAGTTAATTTTCACTCCTTTCGGTGTCGAAAATGCACTTCCCCTATATGACTGGATTTCACTCGTTTGTTTTGTTAAACCTCCAACAATCTTAACAACAAACGAGTGATTTTGAGGTGATTAGGAGCGATTTGGGGCGATTACGAGAGCATTAGGAGACAATTTTCACTATTTTCCTGTGTCGAAAATGCACTTCTCCTATAGGAGTGGATTTCAATCTTTTGTTTTAAGAGTGTATAATTTTTTATTTATATAAGGCACTACTTGAAATTCTTTGTTTGCTGTTCAGGATTATCGAAATTAATAACGATTTTGTAAATTAAACAAGATTGAAAAAAATATCAAAATCATACAACTTAAAATAATATAATTTATTTCCATATTTCCCTACTACCATATGATAAAATTATAATTTGTAAAATTGTCATGTATTTACAATATCAGTTGAGCATTAAACGGTTATTTAAAAATATTTTGTACAGCTATTATAAGTTATTAAATTGTTCAAATTAATCTAGGGCACATTGTTTACAAATAATTTGGAATATGTTAAATGCATTCAAATGAGAAAGAATTTTTCCCAAAATGTTTATCTAGCAATTATTCCATATTGCCAAACAAATCTTTATTTAAAAGCGTAAAGAACAATCAAATCTAAATTATACATTTTTTGATAAGATTTTCCTATGTATTTTACTTATTTTTAAACCTTTCATGTAGAAGTCTTATGGATATTTAGTTTAATGCTTCGGTAATTGTAATATGTAGATATTTCTTAAGGAGATTATATAAAGTACAGCTTTAAGTATTTAAAAAAGCCCTTAGTAAATAGCTTAAAACATAAATTCCTGGTGCAATAGAAGTTGTCTAGTTATTTCTATTTTTCGATACATAGCGATTGCAAATATATTATTTTGTGGTATTTTTTCACTGTGTAGATTTCGCTTATTTTAAATGACATATTTTCCTGAAATTGAATAAACGTTATTACTTTTAAGTATGCAAATAATTTAAAGCGGATGTAGTAACTTTTAGAAATTAAAGTTTTATTTTAAAAACAGAACGCTATCATTCATTAAAATTGAAGAAACTTCACTTAAAATTCAAAAATGTTAATTCGATAAATAATTCATTATTGATCTAAAAATAACAATTTAAATAAATGAATATTCATTTAAAATTAACTATTTCAATGAATGTATATTTAATTAAAAATTAACTTGTGTAAAAAAATTTATTATTTCTTACAACAAAAAAAACTTGCTTTTATTGAATTTTGTGTGAACGACCTCTAGCCTTTGATATGAATATAATGCCTTTTCTTTTCTGTCTCAGCGTATCTCTATTGTTTCTTCACCCTTTCTTCCAGTGCATTTATCTCGTTTCACAAATCCGAAAAAGCGTTTGCCAAGCCATTAAATAATTGAACGTCCATTCCAGTTCCGTATCTCAATTTTCCTTCCTGATATAAATACATATCTACATCCGCCATCTTTCCAGCAGGGAAAATTCCTCCCGGGTATTTCAGCAAGACTCTCGGAAAAATAGCGTGAAATTGCCCCGACATCTTTCATTCCCGTAATGAATAAGTTAATGTCCCATCAGAGGAAAATTCCCCATAAGAAATGGAGTTTTGACTTATCATAGAGGAGCTGCATTCGGCTGGAATGCGCTGGAAGTTATCGCTTTGGGTTGAAGATAAATGTTGGTGATGGCGCGGATGTGATGTAGATTTATAATTATCCTTACACGATCACGAAGATTAGCTTTTAATTTGGTTTATGTACTGGATTGACTTTTATACATTATCTAAAATATAAAAATATGTATATTATTTTGTGGTATGTAAACTACGTATTTGGTAGTAAATAAAAAGCTATTGCTTAAAAATAAATGCATTTGAATAAATACTAAAGTATAATTTTGGTTTTTACTTTTCAGCCTGTTAACTTTGTTACACTAACCTAAAACGTTTTATTGCATGAATATCCCTTCGTAATTTTTGTTATGTATGTTTAAAAGCTGGTATTAAAAATATATTAAAACGTATTAAACACAATCAATACAAATTAAATCACTCGTTTTTAACACAAAATATAAATCTCCAAACATATAAAAATTGCTAAATATAAATCTTCTACTTTGAATGTTTTGAAATTTTATCTGAAAACTTCGATTTTGACAACGTGAAAGTTTTAATAATAATATTCAGTTTTAATTACACAACTGAACAGCAAACTGAGAAAACAGCCGAAAAAACAAAGAAATAACCATTACATTATTGTTCATAATTGTTGTTGTTGTCTTGGCCATGAAATGTGCAAGGAAAGAAAGAGTCAAATTGCTCCTGTCGTAGACAGCCTCAGCGACTTCTACTGAATCTTGTCGGAATACATGAGGATTTTTGGGTCTTCAATGCTGATCTTTAAAATGCTTATAACTAAAATTCATAGATAGAATATATTATCAAAATGAATTAATAATAACCTCAATAGTCCTGTGAAATACTCCCATCCAAAATAAACAGTCATAATTTAACTTTAAATAATTCTTTAAGAATTATTTTCGCACAATAGTACAGTTTAAAATTTAACGTTCATTCACCGTTGGGCATGTCCAATTACGGCCATTATAAGTGATTTTCCGATTCTTTATCTATCACACTTAACAGTAACTCTTCCTCACTCTCCGTTAAGGCAATCAGACATCCGAAAGTGTAATACCTCAACTACCTGAAACATTTAACCGAATTCTGCTTAACTATCGACTTCCTTAGAAACAAATATTTCCCATCGATTTTACATAAACTGTCCGAGGAGAAGCAAACTTGCATCCGAAATGAGACAAACTCCCATTACATTTCTTCCATCCGAATAACTCATTGAGTTCTTTGGTAGAAGCCATTTCGAACAAAATGACTTCTAAATTTAACTTCTTTAATTAAAGTTAGGATATTCATCAAGCTTTGTGAATCCGCATCTGTATTGATTGTAAGATGTTATGGCTTTCAGATTCTGGTTTACATAAGATGTCGGTTTGCTCCGATGTTTTGGTTTGATTATTGCATATCCATTAAGCTATTATTACCTTTTGGGAGTAAGAAATTGTTTTGTTTCAAAGTATTTAATATCTCACACAACAGCGTAACTCTTTAAATAAATTACCTTATAATACGTATGTTAAATGATTGCGCAAAGTTTATATTGTATAGCATTTAACAAATTGGCATATGCATAGATTATCTTTTGATACAAGCTTAGCTTAGTATTAGTATTTGGAACTACTGAGTATCGAGGAAATAAAATAATTTTAATTAATGTGTTAAAAACATCTTGACGACCAATTTTGACATTGTATATAAATGTTTCCTTGTTTTTAACCGAATTTAAAACGCATTCATTTGATAGAAACAGTTTTCTCCATCAATAGTTACGAAAATATATTCTCACTAAGTTGGAGCCAGCAGTAGAAAATAGTGATATGTATCCCTATTTTTCATTTGTTTGTATATTTTTAACTTTTACTTTTTTTACTCAAACAAGGCATTATTTTAAAAGAAACAGCGCCCCTTATACAGGGTTCATTTCACAGACAGCCAGATATAGAAGCAGAGAATTGAACAACTACTTTTAAACGTATTAAACTCACTTAACAAATACTCTGTTATCTTTATTTAAGTTGTATTCTGCTAATAATTCTAAATAGCTCAAAATCAAAATTAGAGCAGTTAATTATACCAAATTGGCACTTATACTTAATATCTTAACGGCATATTTTCATTAGAAGTCGATGTTGAAAAATATTTAATTGGAAAGCTTGCGACGGTCTCCACTACTTTTATTTCATATAAAGATACAATTATAAATTAATAGCTTCTTTAAAAGTAAGTTTATAACTGTAAAGCCTCTTATGTAAAACTATCAATACATATTTCCAATACAACTGATATCAGTAACAAAGTTTCTAATTTAACAAACATCCACATAAGTTAGGATTACGAAAGCGAAATAAAACGTCTAAAGAGGAATTAAAAGTAACGATTTTTATAACACATTTCAATGCGACGCTCATTACGAGCCGAGAAAACGCTTCTGACCAATCCTTTTAATGGTCGTTCTTTTGGTCGTCCGGTCTAGTTAACAACCGCGATCAATAGGTTTAACAGCCAGTTAGAGAGTGTATTTTTTGTAGCTGTTTGGGAAATTGTAGGCAAACGGAGAATCCCCTGGGCCATTACGACTCAAGTCCAGAACCCCCGAAAAAGAAGACCAGGTTACGACTATCATAAAGACAACCCCCATACTTTTGCCAGGATTAATGCCTTACGGAAGAAAAGCTTTCTGGTGCCCATTTTCACAGCTCTCTAAACAGAACGGCTATGATTGGGAAACAGTGTTGGAATACCGGGGCTTTCTTCAAATGCTCAAAGGGAGGGATATAGCTTAGCAATAAATGAGGCATAAAGCCAGCTTTTTGCACTTTTTCCTACGCGTCTGTTACTTTTAGAGTGTGTTGTTAAAATGGTAAAAAACACCTAAAAAGAATTTAATGCCTAGAGAAAGAGTTTTGTAGTTTTTGAATTTTCTTTTGTTTATCAAGTATTTTGACCGTAGTTTTACCAATGTACCAATATATTAAAAAAATAAAAACAATATTTTTAAAAATTACTTTATTTTAGTTTTAGTTGCTCAGTTTTTGAACATTAGTTATATTTACTTTAAATAAAAATGTATATGTGTGTAAAACACTTGTCTAATGAATTGGTGAAGAGCTAATACATTGATGTATACATTGATACATCGATTATACATTGATGTATGCATTCATGCATTGATTATACATTGATGTATACATTCATGCATTGATTATACATTGATGTATACATTCATGCATTGATTATACATTGATGTATACATTCATGCATTGATTATACAATATACATTGATGTATACATTCATGCATTGATTATACATTGATGTATACATTGATGCATTGATTATTATACATTAATGTAACACATTGATGAGTAAATGTATTGAAGCAGTTATTAATTCACAGATGATACAGCAAGACAAATAATTATAAATTCATTGGATTAACTTAAATAACTTAGCTTATTTTTTCAACAACAAAAAATTTAATATATTTTAAACATAGTTATTTTCTTTTCAGACCAGAGTTTTATATTGGAAGGAGTGCTTTATTACTGATGTCAGAAGTTAATATTAATTTTAAAATAAGGACTCGATGGATCTTCGCAAAGTCCAAAATTTAATAATCCTAACATTTAAACTTTTTATTAAAATGTTTTTTTTTTTAAAGTTTATTTATCTACTTAATTCGAGATCACTTTAACTTGTGAATTTTATATATAGTGGCTGTGGGGGGGGGGGTGAAATGTCAAAAATGTATAATTGAACTGAACTGACTCAAATCCTTCCCATCAGTTAATTTGTCTAATTATCCCTCATCAGTCAAAAATGTCTTAACAGGCATCTTTCTATAGCATTCAAATACTTAACAAATAAATGTGTCAAAATTAGAACTATGTAGTTTATTCCACTAAAAGTGAGACGAATTAAACTGCAAGGAAAATAAAACATATTTTTTTAATCAAAATATGTCTAAAAATATCGACTGAAATGTGGATCACATCTATCATTATAAATGTATGGAGTATACTTTTAAAATGTAAAACAAGATTAAAATTAAAGAGCAATATTAAATATTATGTACTAATTAATAAAATTAGTACATAAAAAGCATATTAGGCAGTTTGTGAATATACAGTATGGGAACAATATTTTTTTTCCTTGAGATCCAACATACTTTAATATTATTTAACCCTTTCAGTCCCATTGATGCCATTTGGCATCATCACTTTCAATATTTTTTTTCAAAATGTTTATGTCCCGCTATGACATCACAATCACACATCATTCGATTCTTCATACTTTGTTCTATCAGACAAAATTTTACTTTAATTTCACTAGAAGTCTGAACTACTATTTGTTTTATTTAGAAAATAGTCAACAAGCGTTTCTCCTGATTTTTTATAAGTTCACTTCAGTTCCACATATTTAAAACACAATTTAAACCATTTCGGTTAAAATAATTACTACATTTTTTTAATAATATGGTCAGATACCCTAAAATATATAACTAGAAGTGTTTTTAGGTAATATATATAATTTTTATTTTGTTGTTTTCCACAGTTAAAGAATTTTGGCATTGTTTCAAAAACCATATAAAAATTTAAATGGATTTTTTCCCCTTATGGAATTCGTATATTTGACCTAAAATAAGCTTATTAAGTAGTACATTTTTGGGACTGAAAGGGTTAAAAGGTGTTTTTACTAACTTAAAAAATAGAATAATTATTTGAAGTAATCAAGATCATACTGTCTTTGACAAATAATGTTGATGCTCTGAAACAGTAACATAAATAAATTTTGAAATGTTTTAATGAAGCAAACACATACAAGCATACTAAAAACTGCTATACTGTATTAAAAACAGGGATGATTCAATTGGCTGTTTTAACTTCGCGCTACAGCTGCACTCGTTGTATTACATGCCATTGTCATTATTCTGCTCTTGAAACATTTTTTATTCCTTAAATCCATATATTACATGAAAATGTAAAGTTTTTAACGTTTTTCTAAGAATTTTGAATACTTTATTTTGAGGTGGTGATATTGCACATAATAATCAGAAATTCTGCATCGAACTTCTACACTCAAAAAGTGGCATGATATTGGATATCTTCTTTTATGGAAAAAAATCCTTACCCTTTAGTTATCATCTAACATTACAAACACGTTGGAACCCGCATGTCTGACATCCACAACCCTCGTAATGAAATAAACCTCCCAGCTAGGCAACCCAAAAAACGAGGTAATAATAAAAACAAGATTCCCTGCGAAGTTTCAGACTCAGCAGTTATCAAAACATATGGGATCATATCAGTGACTGTTCCTTCCCCCAAGCTCAAGAAAAACACGGGATTTTTTTCCCACTGAATTCGGTTGTGTTGCTGGAAGCCCTGAGCAATATCGAAGGAAATTCGTTCTAAACCTCTTTCACTTCGCCATGCATAATGCATTAGCTGCAGTTTTCCGTGAATAAAGGAGTAAAATAACCTCTCACGATACAGTTCCTCCTCCTTTTTTCTTCTGTTTTTTGTTCTACCCCCTCCCCCTTTTGATCTGTCACACAGGGATGAGTTTCCAGGAAGGGAAACAACGCCATTTCCGATGATATATGGAATTCCGAAGTACCAGTGGAGAAGTCCAGAGGAATGAAACAAGTTGAATTTGGTCTTCTTAGCTTGGAGCTATAGAGAATGATCGGGAGAATAAAAGCTGTTGATGTTTGTTTTGGGTTCCTGTTGTGCAATACGAAACAATAACTGTATTTGCTCTATGTAGGATAAATAGTACATTTCTACGATTGATAAGTTATGCAAATACAAATAAGACTAATGTAAAATGATTACAAGATAGTCTGAATTTCAATATTATCCGCACGAGAAACTATTTTTAGAGACATTATCATCATCTTTGACAAAGTCAATTTAATCAAAAAAAAAAATTGTATTCCATTAATTTATCTGGCGATTGTTTTGAAATAACTCATATGTACTTGTTTTTGTAATAATATATAGTTTATTTTACTAAATTGATATTGAAATAATATTTGAATCATAGTACTTAAATCCGATTATTATATTTTTTATTTACATAATACCTTGGTAGTGTAAATGTTTCAACATTTCAACTATACTTATCTTTGAAAATGAAATGTTTATTACATATCTATATTTTAGTGGATATTTCCGCTAATGTATATTTGTATAGGTTAAACTCAATTTGTGCAAATTTAAGCTTCAAATTCGATATCCGCCATGTGGTATCAATATATAATATTATTTACTTAGTTAAGTTATATATAATGCTAAATATTATAGACGAGCTAGATGCTGATTAACAGCTACATGCAATGACACACCTGAGGCTTCTATGACAGCCATTTCAATAAATCAGAATGGAGAAAGACATCCCGAAGTGGAGTTCGATGCCATTGCAAAACATTTTCATCCATAGCCGTGTCCATATATATTTGGCCATGATTGCATCTAAATATACTAAACATAAGACAAATCAAGACTCTAGTGCGGGACAATTTGTGTAGAGCTAATTTAGTAAGATGGAAAAAGAATTTTAAAAACTTAAGGTTAGCGTTTTTATTCTGTATTGAAGTAGTTAAGGGTGGTTAATTGGTTGAACAACAAATACTTGTATTTGTAGGGTTTTTTTAAACATTTTTTTATAATATTAAAGAATTCAGTATACAAATAATCTGTTTCTATTCGGTTTTAAATACTCATATTCGCATTAATAAATAAAACTACTGCTCTATTAGCCACCAACAATAATACAATATGATCTTTGTAATTAAAAAAAAAATCTAATGGTTAATTCTAAATTACCCTATCTGTGTAGATTAAGTCACGCATTATTAGAAATGATTTTAAGTACAACTTTTAACATTAAATGAAAGGAAGCGGAATACCTGAACTACACTTATTAAAACTAGATTATGTAAAAGCTCTATTTTATTTGAAATATTTTACAATTTTAAAAGCCTGTAAGCCCTTTTTAAATAGTGGCTTACACTACATTTACATTGAATTGGCCTAATACATCTTTTCCTATCCAATTATACTAACTATTACGGAACATGGGTGTGTTAAAGCTCCTAAAGAACGCTAGAAATAAGCAGCCGGAAGCGATTACATTACAGTACATACATTACGACCTACATTATGACACAGTAAGAATCAAGAACCTCAATGAAATAAATACAACCTTTCTGTGAATTCATCAAAATAAATGTTATCATATATTGAAAATAAAAAAGTTCCAATAAAACCGATTCATTCTCATTTCTTTCAAGACCTCTTAAACAAAATGAAACTGAGCAATAACATAGTTACTGTTAAACTGGTCCAATCTGTTTTACTTGTCCACTCCACCTCATTCCGTGTCGGGAAGTGTTCGAATTTCTCTGGTCGTTCCTTTTTGGATCGCCGAGGCGTGGTCCAATGTAATCAATTTTGTGTTTCTATTTTTATCACTTTGTGGGTTTCATTTTTATTTTCAATTCTGGTAGGAAATAAAAAGATATGTAATTTATATGATGGGCGCACCGCCAACTTTTAGTTTTAGAGCGGGATATACATTCTTTTGAGGAAGGGATTTAGGGTTTTCGTGTCTAAGACCTAAGTTAGGAAAAAAGTTCAGACAAAAAATAGTTTTCATAAAACGTGGAAAGTTTTTACATGCACTTTTTCACATATTACATGTCACACTGCATTTGTTTTAAATAAAAGATTTTTTATAGTTTTGCAATTTAAAGTAGTCAGTAATTGACGCATATATATATTTTTTAATTGAGATAGGGGTAGGGGGTAGGGTATTTTACATATATATTCCGACTTGTGTGCTTGCTCAGTGAGCCGCTTATAAGTCTTCGTCAAGTAAGACAGACACAGAAAGATTTTTTACTGTCACAAAGAGAGGAAATACACCCAGGGCGAAGGCGGGAATCGAACCCGCGCCCGTTACAGCACGCAGACTGCTGGCCTGCGATGCCTACCACTCGGCCATCCGGGCCCTTTAATTGAGATGTTTAATAAAGTATTTGTAGTTTTAGTAATGCCTTCAAATATGTTTTTACATTACCATATCCTTCCTTGGAATAAGCATGCAATTATACCATAAAAGAACAAAATATTTTCACAGGACTTTTTTAATATTTATTTAGTGATTTATTAACTACTAGAAATCAGTTTATTTCAATATTAGTTTTGTTATCTATTTTGTAGTATATCTTAGAGAGAGATGAACAGTTAAACTATAAACCCTATATATGAAGAGTACAAGGGAAGAACCACGGGATTTCTTTAGAGTTTTTCCGTAATTGTGTCTACTTGGCGGACATTGACGACCGGAAACGGGTTTTTCTTTCGGTTCTTCATTCACGGTACAAACATGTGACTCGTATCCACTGATCTCTGGCATGAATCAGAGTTGCCGCGAAAGATAAACAAAGCGAGTAATCGTTTGGTTTACAACAGTTTAGGCGATTTCTCGCTATCATTCCCAAAGAGGCTATTAATTAAAGCCTTCTACGAAATAAATCTGTTCTTCAATTGTACTCTTCATATATATTTAATACAGTACTTAACAACTTACAGCTTCTTTTAAAACAACAACTGTTTTGAATGCTACCTGATAATCCTTTTTTAGAAACGTATTATTCCCCAACATTAACTTCTTCTTCAGACTAAACCGATTTATGTTATAAAGATTCTTCATACAAACTTAAATTTCAATTATCATTAAATATAAATTCGAATAAAAAGTAATTCATAACAACAAACTTACTTTTAAAATACAATTTTGGTTATTAATTTCCTTAAAAATTATATCTATCAACTTTCAACATGTTTATCAACTGTCAATTCATGCATGCATATATCTTGCTACATAAGAATTCAAAGGATTACCATAACTTATCATACACTACGAGCTTAAAAGGAGAGTTTGAAATTATTGATAAAAATGCCATTAACATCAGCGTTGCATATTGATTTCGATCTAAGCCATTGAAACAAACTGATAACAAATGCTAGCATATATTGAAAATCTTTCAACCTTAAATAATTTACACTTATAATCAATTGTTCTTTCCAACACTCACAAAATTAAATTGGATAAATTTGTGTACAATAGTATAGATATTACAAAGTATATATTTTAACAGCAAATTTATATTTGAAAGCCTAATATAAAACTGTCCGTGAAAGAAAAAAAGTTTCTGAAATATATTAAAAAAAAAACAAATGTTATAAATCAAATTATAAAGATTTGTATTTTGTTCCTTAAAGTCATTATAATTATGATTAATTTCCGGTGTAAAAATTGTTTGCGAAACTCTTCACAATAACCTGACGTAAAAAAGTAGCTTTAAAAATTGTCCGCGTGGTTAATATGAATTATCATTTTCGACAATTCTAAAACTATAAATCATTACTTGAAATATATTTGCATAAAATATAAATTTTTAATGCAAATATTTCTTTAATAGCGATTTAAGATTCGCCATGCTTCAAAAACCATTAATATGTAGTTTGAAGTTAATACATATGCATTCTTTTCCATTTTTCCTGCATGCATGACGGCTAGTCTTTTTCAAATGAGTATTTTTGGACGGCAATCCCAGGTCTGGAGACGCGGAAATGATTGATACGATGAGTCAAAAGTATGTCCTGTAAGAGTACTTGAAAAAAAAGTCGGTTTTATCAAACAAATCTTACAAAATCAGATTGAAAAAAATGTAACTTGCTCTTATGTAAATAAAATTAGTTTTTGTATTTACACAGACGGGCTACTAGAACAGTTTGAAATCCACCCCCCCCCCCAAAAAAAAAAAAAAAATTTTACCAGAATTTTTGGGTTCAATAGATAAGGAATAAGCTTTACATAGGAGCTGCTACTAGAACAGTTTTAAATTGTAAAAAATAAAAACTGTGTAATGTTTCCATGATTTTTGGGGGTAATGCTAAAACAATTAGGGAATAAGCTTACACAATTTTAGATGGTGCGGAAATGTTAAAAAAAAGCACTGTGTAACTCACTGTAACCTTCGGTTAACCTTGGAATCTTAAAAGTGTATTTCTTAAGTATATTAGTATTGTTTTAATGGAAAAGTCATATGTGTACGATACATCACTTTGCGATACGCGTTACATATATCACGTATATCGCAAAGATCGCTCACGTAGCTATACAAGGTCAAAAACTTATAAGCGGTTTTCTGAACAAGCACACAAGCTGGAATATATCTGCACCTACCATACCATACCATACAAGGAATTGAAATATAAAAAAATGAAATTTTAACGTAAGGTATGCAATTTCAATTTTAAACTTCTTTCAGTATCCAATTTACTAAAAAATTTCGAGAATTAGAAATGAAACCAGGATTACAAAAAAAAAATAAATTGTTCGTTAGTTTGGTATCAATATTACAGAAAATCCAGTAGAAGTAAAGTTAATTTTGTTACCTTTATAATATCATCCATTTTATTCAAGATTTGACACGTTACAATTTTGACAAGCTGATTCGTATTCAATGGGGAGCAAAGTGAAGTGAATACTAATATCTTTCCAAAAATAAATAAAATTATCACTACTGGAAATTGCGTTTGGAATTCGTTTCCTAAAGAAGAAAACAGTCGTTATTTATTATTCACTTTTGAGACATTCCACGGTTCTTGTTTCTTTCATTCACTACAGAAAAATAAATCAGCTGGAACAATAGCTCGTTTTTAGTTGTCACCATTTGTTTTGATTAATTTCAACAGTTTTGCGAAAAAAGTCAAAATGTAATCGAATGTTTCGAATGTTCTTTTTTTAAAAGTGAGCGAGTGAAAATCACTTTCGCTTTATGTTTAAATTTTAAAATAACTATAAAAAATGCATATATGTTGTAAAGGTATTTAGTCAAGCATATATAATGGAAATGAAAATAAGAAACCAAACAATTAATCACGAATTTTGAACATTGAAAAAATATTGTTGGGGATTGTTTTTTTATGAATATGTATTGAACCTCTGTTTTGTTTATTTTTAAATTGTCATTTAGGGTATTATAATTCATATCACAATTATAATTGAATGAAACACTTTTACACTGTTGCACTTTAAATGGAAATTTAATGAGCCATTTACAAAATACAAATTATAGATTGCAAACATCATTTCATCTTTATAAATTTAGTATCTATATAATTATTAACTATCATAATTACTGTATAATTTTCTTTGATCTTTGAAATTTTATTTTGAACTATTGTTAATAATACTTGAATCAAGCCCAAATCCAAACGCATAACTTATATTTTTATAAAGAACCGTATTTTAAACGTAGTTATTAAACAAAAAAAAAAAAGTTTTTACTTTACTTAAATTCGTACATGCTATGAGGAAATTCACTGTGGAAGGAGTTTTATTATGCTTTATAATTTTTTTTAAAGTTGTCTTTATAGCCGTAATTTGCTTAATTTGATAAATATTAATATATTAAAAAATGTATATAATTTCTTTTAAACCCATTATTTTTGAAAGAAAAATTAAACATGTTTTGTTTTGACTCAAAATTGCTTCAATAATTCTTTATGTACATATTTTAAAACTTTACTTTTCAGAAAATCTTTTTCAGATTTTTAAACGAAAAAGCTACCTAAAAAATAAAGATGTAGCATAAAAGATATTTGATATTTATCGAAAAATATTTGGAAATATTATCAAAGCGATCACATCTCGGGAAATTCTTTGAAATTGCTTATGGAAATTAATTAAACAACAAAAGAAATTTCAAATTTATACGAATGAAATATTGTTTGCAATTTATGGTGCGTTATGTTTAGTTCATTTAAGGTTCATTAAAAGTTTAAGAGTGTTTTAAATTAAACATTTCTGCAATGAAAAGACCAAAAAAAAAGTAGTTTAAAGATTTATTCGCTATTTTTTCCCTTGATATCGTTAAATACAAGCTTAATACATTTATCGTAAAAGAACTTGATTATTAAATTTTCTACAAAACTACGGAACAATTGAGCTATTTATACTTTTCTCTTTCTTTTGAAATTTTAGAAAAAAAAAATTTGTAGATGCAAAATGAATAATATTTTTGATAAAATTAATAAATATTGAGAACAACTGGCGTATTTTAAGATTTTTTAGAGTTTCTAAGACAGTAAAAACGAGACATTTTTATTCTTTACAAATGAATGTATTTTCCAACAACAATATAACAATATTCTAATTTACAAAAATAAAAAAGAAACATTAAAGTGGATAAACAGACTAATGAGAAATAAAAGATTTTTTTTGCAATCAAAGAAAAAATAATAATTTATCAGACAACTAGCTTTGATGCTAAATAAGAAAAGAAATCTCATTAAATATTTAGGTGTGTAAATTGTTCCCAAGTGGATAATATTCGATGATGCGGAAGTTACCTACTTTATCTTTAAAGGAACTTCGTTTTTTATTAACTTATACTTGTTAGAAAAAAAGGAAAGCATTATTTTTTAAAAGAAAAATCTAAAAACAATATTTGTTTCACACATTAAGAATAATTTTTCATTGATTTTTTTATCAGTTTTAAAGAGATAACAAGACTCCACTTTTAACAACAAAAAGTTTTCTTTAATTATGTACAAGCAAAAGTGGATTTCTTAGACACACCAAGCAAATTCGAAATAACATTAATTTTAAGAATGTCAAATTATGAAGTATTCCAAATATTATAATAAATTTCATGCAAATCCTTTTTCCAAATATGTGTAGAAAAATAATTTTAAAACAAGGTGAGCATATAAAATATGATTGCTTCAAAATAGTTTAAGGAAAGTGTAAAAAAGTAATTTTTAATTAAAGTGAATGCTTTTGATTTTTTTTTACCTCGACAGTAACTATTGATTTCACAACTATTTCTTAATTTATATCTAATTTAGTGGATTAAGATTATTTCAATTTTGAAATATAGTAATTGAGAAGTATTTTTATCCGAATGTGACAATTTGAAATATACTTTTAGGGGGATTCAGTGCCTCAAAACTGATGAAAATATAGGGTTTGTTTTCATTTGAAAATACAATTTGAACTCTCTAGTAGATTTCCCTTTATTGGAATAATCTTTTTCACACAAAAAACATTTTACTTCAACTTCATCATCCAATATTCGACTAACATTTACTTCTTTAAATTAATTTACACAGTTTGTAATATTCGGAAACCATGTAATTGAAATGATGGAAAAAATTTTTATTCCTAAGATATTTTAGGCGAGTAAGAGTATATATTATATAGATTTAGGGATGAAACAGTTAAACTATTTGATGTATTTTTTTAAATAAAATAAAAACTTTCTTTTTTTGTGTTTGTAAGTCACAATACTGCTACTGTAATAAAACAACACAATAATGTTAAGATGCCAAGCTAACACTATTGTTTTTTTTTTGAACGCAAGTTTTATCTGAGTGTGACAGGTTATAACCCTCAATACTTGAATTCTGTCACGTATCCATATTAACCACATGGTTCTATTTACACCACCTCCTTTGTATTATTTTCGTTATTTATGTTTATTTATGTTGTATGATTGTTTATGTTTTTGTAAATAAAATAAAATTCAGTTTTTATGTTAATAGTGTATTATGTATGTATGCTTATTATATAAATATTATGATGGATGGTTTTTGGATATTGCAATAACGATATACTGTAAATTCAGAATTTAAAATATATTATTAAAATATTCCGCGCCGTTCCAGTTGTGCCCCTCCCACTTTTACAGTTATTTTTTTAGTAGATATTATTTGCATGTACTCATATAGAAAAAAAAAACATAAATTAGTACGACTTTTTTGTAATAATGCAAAGTTTAAAGCAACAAGATATTTTGGAAACAATTTAAATAGTTTTTTTGTTACTTAAAACTACTCACAGAAGTTCTTAAAGAAAAATATCACTGTCACCTATAACCACTTCTACGCAATACCTTATATATCTTCAAACGTATCCACATAGTGGTAATGTAAACTTTTGAAACCCGAAAGTAACTATTTTATTTTCCTTTTAAAAAAAATATTCTCTATTTCTTGCTACTTTTTTGCAATGAGATTACTTGTGTTTGGAAAATGACAGCAACATCTTAAAGTATAAAAATATACCAAAATTTTAAAACTACAAATATCACAAAATATTGTGTAAAATGAAATCTTAAATTTATATTAAATTTTTAATACTGTAATTGCATGTTTGTTTCAGCTAAAACTATAATACTCTTTTTAAAAAATGAAATTGAGTAACTAATCTAGTAATCGAGCTTTAAATTCCTGCCAATTTTTCTGACGCTTCCAAACATGAAACTTTGCATTATAAATGATTATGTATCGCATATTTCGGTGCTTCTATTTTTGATAACCCTATAGTATGTGAAGTCTTTGAAATACATTGGGAGTCTTTTTCGGTACGTGAAATAAAAAAGCCGTTGCTGAATTAAATGTTGCATAATGATTTATTTTTATATAAAAAGTAAGAGCTAGTCACATTTTTAATTTTAAACAAAATTCCTTGAATATGAAATTTTAAGTAAACGATTTTGTATCATGTAGAAGAACACGAAACACTAGAGTATTTATGTAGAAAATAACTAATATCAAATTAGATTATAATAAAATATTATAAATTTTTAAATTAAGGTGCGGAAAATATTAAAATGATGAAGTTTTTTTTTAAAAATTACTACAATTGTAAAACAGTGTAAGATAGTTACAAAAATACCATACGCATTTTTTAAAGAAAGAAATATAGTTTTTTAAAAATTCTCTCTGTACATCAAATACATGAATAAATAACGAAATTTTCGAACTTTTTTTAGTATTTTAAAGAAAATGCTACTTTACTTTGAAAGAATATGAAATTATAGTACTAAAATTTTAAATAAAAGTACATTTTCCGGCATGTTGAATATAAAAAATAAGAAACACCGGCTTTATAGAATCGAAAAATATTTTCTGAAACCATGAATTATTTGAACATTTTTCTGAAAAACTGAACGTGTTTAGCTCTCCATGACTCCCAGGCGTACGCTATTTTAAATATACTCTTAAAATTGAATGTCTGAATTAAACTATGGGTATATATGTGGAGAATGGGTTTCAACTAAATATGTGTTTTTGTTTTATTAAATGAATTAGGAAGATTCTTGAATAGAGGATGTTTTTCTGGATAATAGATTTTTGTAGTGAATGCTCATTCACTGAAATAAGTTTATTGAATTATTTAAATGCATTAATTTTTCGTATCGAGACAAGAAAAAGATGAATGTTTGCCATTATAGAAAACACTTAGAAATATGTATATTCGTACATATTTCTATTTTATATAAATATCCAACAATTTTGGCTGCTATAGTTTTATTGGGATGTTTAAGTAAAATTATGTTATTTTAAAAAGGCACTTTATTTATTTGATGATTCAGTAAATAGATATGAATATATTTTTGAGATGATAATAAATTTTTAAGATATTATTTTGTTATATTTTTATAGTTATCGGTCATGATGTGCACGTTATACAAGGAATTTTATTTAAATAAATTAACCCATGCTTCCATGGTTTACAATCACGTGTTTCATTTAATATTCAAAGTTGCACATTTTACCAAACTTAAATTATGCTAAATTTAGGCAACGTTAAATGAAGGATTGTTTTGCCGAAAAATGCCAAACTTTTCTTTGCTAGCCCTGTAACTTTATAATCACAGTGTGCGTCAAATCCGATTGTTCTGATGAAACGAATAATAAGTTGCTACTTGAATGATATTTATTGTTCTTATTTCGGGTTTTTTCCTAAAAACATCACATTATTATTAATTGTATTCCAAAAATATATATTGTTTTCAATATTGTATTAGTTATAAAGGCTAACGTGTGCTTGTAAATAACTTGTGACTAAATTGAGCTAAATCACAAATAAAAATGCATGTGGCAGTGTTAAAATTAACCAGGATTACCAACAAAAAAACTTAGTAAAAATCCGAGTATCACATCATTGCGTGCACAAAAAAAATAAGTTATCTGAATAATATCTGAAACGACAATGACGTATTATCTACACGCGTCTGTAGATTTCAATGCGATATCTTCTGCTTGTCTGATTCTAATTAATGCACATTCTTCAAAGATATTCAATCAATCTGACAGACTAATTGGATGTATCCCTGATATCAGAATGGAAATAATAAAAGGACGTCGTATTGATCGTAGTATTAGTCTAGTGAACGGCTCAGTAGTCACTGATCATTGGAGCATAATTATAACCAGTCAACTGTGTAGAGATAGCGTTTCTTGTTTAAGTTGCGATTTGAAAAAAATACCAAAGTGATTAGTTCCAGAGGAAACAAAAATATTCCCAAATTAGTCATCTTAGTTTTTAAGAAATGTATTGGGTAAAGTGAGCAACCAACAAATTTACAGAGGAAACGAAAATATTCCTAAGTTAGAAGTCTTAGTTTCTTAGAAATGTATTGAGTAAAGTGAGCAACCGGCGAATTTATTTTAGTTTGATTTTTTTTTCAATATTGCATGACTTATGACTTATGACTTATGACTTTCTTGGTGGGGGGCAAGATCGCCAAGCACTGCGACTATAAGTCTATTGTACTAAGCCCCAGAAATAACACAAGCACAAGAGACACACAAAGAAAGAGACGACACAAACACATAGACAAATAACAACATTTATTGACAGTCACAAACATCCATGCCTGACCGGGATTCGAACCCGACCTCAGCAGCTCCAATGGCTAGAATCCTAACGAGTGTGCCACCGAGGCGGCTTCAATATTGCATACGGAAAAAGGTTGCCCTGACATATAGGTTGTTAAATGCAATTAAATGTTTATAGTGAATTTTAATTTGTTATGTATGAATTATTTTTTCACAAATAGTTCTGATTTAATTATGGACATTATTATTATTCTGTGCATCTGTGCGTCGTTTGAGGCTTTGTCGATATTCTTTCACAGTGTATGCCCAACCTCAAATTTTAACCAATTATTAATTTATCCTGTTTGCATTTCGGGCTTAATCGCTCTTACTGATACGGAACTACCCCCCCCCCCTCCCTGTCATCCATAACTCTTGTTTTGAAATCCCGGGTCCCCCTCTTCAGTTAAACAGGGATATACAGATTTTTTAAAGGTTCGTCTTAACATTTGAATTAGTCAACTTACTACATAATTTGGTTCGTTACATATTTGATGAAGTGCATAATTTTACTACATAATGTTCTGAACCTTTATTTGAAACAAATATATCTGGATTTTTTTTTTCTGGCATTGGGCCGGTCATGTACTAAGAAGGAACCCCGATTCTAACGAACAGATCACCTTAACTTAGTCTAATGCCGGTAAAAGGAAGAGAGAAAGACCAAGGCTGACGTGGTGAAGAAACATCTTGAAGGATAGATACCTACTTGGATGGCCAAGCTGGGCAGTTGCCATCGAAGCCGCACAGAACCGGAGGAACAGGGTTTTAACAAATGGCGGCCTCATGCGCCTATAAGGTGTGACGAGTCTCAATGCAAGGCAAGGCATATCTGGATTTAGCATGTTTTCATGTTTTGCAAAACGTCTTGTTTTATTGCATAAAATATGCGAATAAATTATTGAAAATATATTTTTTAATTCGACCTACAAGGTTGCATGCTGTATTTTACATACGATTAAACGGTTGGTGATAAAACGGCTCTCTCCATAAAACTATTAGCAGCAAGTGTTGCTTTCAGTTACATATAGTAGATTACATCACAAATAATAATAAAGGCTTTTTTACAACATAACAATGCAAAAAGGTAGTGAAACGAAATCGGAAAATATTAATTTACAAATTCGGAATACGCTTTCTCCAAACATTATAGTTAGTTTTAACACAAAATGGTGGTTAACTTACAACAAAAAGAAGTATATAGCGATAGTTTGCTATGATTTCTTTACTTTGCTAATAAAAAAAATCACTACATTAAATCATACAATCATTTTAAATCGAAATAAGTTTTCATAATTAAGTCCATGATTTGGGTTAGTAATTGTTTCAATAATTCTATAAAATAATTAAAAATATAAATAATTGACATAATGAAGCACGTATTACTTTTAACGCTATTAAATATTGTTGTAAACACCTTGATAAATCAGGTAAGTTAAGGGGAAAATGTTTTAATGTTTACTTTATCGGTTATACCTTCACATAAAAATCTTTTTTAAATGAAAGCCCAACAAACTAATTACTTAATGAGTAATTGGCCAGGAAAAGTTCGACGCTGGGCTAATGAAAACTTCTCCCGAACAATTACAAAGTCGAAAAATAAAAACAATCCAGATATTTTTTTTTACAGATTTCCGTTAAAAAATCTTTTATGGAATAAATAAATACTTTTTCCGAAAGCACGTATACTTAACAGTTTTTTGACTTAATACTTTGCAGAATAATGGTTCTTTTGTGGCACGGATCTTCTAGTTACTGGGGTTTTACGCCAAAAGTTATATTTATCGCCAATTGAATTTTGATGTATGTAATCGAAAATATACATAAATTCATTTTAAAAACCACCAATAAAATGACCAACAATAATATAGAGTAAATAAAAATTTATGTAAAATTAAATCTCTAATGTAAAGTTTTGTGAGTTAATAAAAACGATATTTTTTTTTGGCTAAGAATATCAGGATTAGAGTATCTAGTTTTGAAACTTGAATGTTTTTCTCCGTTTCTTATAGAAAACTATAGAAGCGCTACATTTGGCATCAATACATGCTGCTAATATACTGTAAAATGCAGTGTGCCTAACATATAGACATCTAGCCATTTAGAATGTCGTTGTTTTGTACACGACAGTAACATGTGTTTTAAGAATCATCAATGTTAGGCTAAATGAAAAAAAAATCATTTTATCTGCAATCACTATTGGTGACGATTCCGAATTTTGGCGAACAAAATCCCGGTAACTAGGAACTCTCTCTAGTGGCCAGGAGCGGTATTTATAAGTAACGAGAATCTCTCAAACGCTCAACGCTAAAAACGTCCATTAGTGAGGGATTAATCTTAATAAACGAGATTACCCTTTTCTTCCCTATTCTTTTGAAAATAAAGGACTCTAGAGAGATTTTTTCCCCTTCAACTAAGTGCCCACGTGACCAACGAACATTTTACTATTCCCTATCATTATTCACTTTTTTTTCTAAGCTTAGTTAATTTTTTTTGTTATTGAATATTTAAAGACGCCTTTTGTGTTTATGTAATAGCCAAGTACACTTAATTCCGTTGAAGCTTTTGTTGTTATGCTATTGCCCTAACAGTAGGTAAATAAATTATTCTGAATAAATTAAAGAGTGAGGAATTGGTTACTTTGTTGATTTGGGTCTACTTTTACCATTTTACTTTGATACTAATGATTGATATTTTGCTTATTTGCAGGTTATATGTGTTTTTACTTGGTTTGAGTAATGTCCCCTTATTTTTCCGAGTAACTGTACCACTAAAAATTGCTTTCACTAAGAAAAACATGTGAAATGCAAGTATTGTTGGTAACTTTACAGTATTGTGTAATTTCAATCGTACATTTGTGCTGATAACGGACGATTCCAAAGTTTATAGTTCCAACGCAACTGAAGATCGCAAAAAAGAAGATTGCTATAACCATGTTCAATCGACAAAAACTGTAGCTTCAAAATGCGTTAAAGCAAATGCTCACAATAAAATATATCGTTTCGTTCCAAAACCTGTTCACAGCTAAAGTTGTCGTAAAAGAGCAAGTTTTGTTTCAAACGTAGTATCTCATTGATATTAACATTTGTTCCATTGTGCACAACGATCATTTATCTTAATAATCAGACCCATAACTGCCATCTGTCTTTGCTCAAATAATTTGTTAAACACTAATGCTCATTCAATCTTATTGCAACAAAACAAAGAACAAAAACACTTGTAGATTAAACTGATTACAAATAGAAAAACCATTAATATACCATTGCCCTGTTACATTCCGAAAGTATCTGAAACCTTTCCAACTTCTATAGAAAGGGCCCAGATTATGGAAGAAGCTGTATCCCGCCATATGACATCCCTTAAATGAAGAAATACGGATAAGTTGTAAAAAGAAATGACCACTGTCCATGTGAACAGAACTTGGAATTGGATTCGGTCCAAACTGGCTTCATCCGATCACTGGACCCATCCATCTTGTCACAGAGAATTCTTGTGGGATTAAAGCGTCTCCTTTGACACTGAAATTTTATTTCTACTTACATTTCAGATTAGTTGAAATGTTCAAAGGGTTCAAAATGCAAAAAAATTCTCAATTTCCAGATGAAACTCACTCTTATGTTTTAAAAATAGACACTGGTAAATGTGCTTAAGTAGATTTTTTTTCCTTTTTGAAGATTTGTTATTTGAAGAGAAAAATTTATAAAAAAGTTTTTTGACGATTTTTTTCTTATATTGGTATCAGCTGCCAAACTGCCACAATAGAGTATAAAAATACAATTTCAACAATTTTTTTTAAATGATGGCCCTTTATGGTCTCTTAGATAAATCATTTTTTTTTAATTATTATTAGTTTTACGCACATTCGTTTTATATTCATAAATATATCATATTTAGACACACATTTTTTAAATACATTAACTTATTATATTTATGTAGCAGACAGAACACTATTTTTGTAATATTATTTTTGTGTTTAAATAAGTATGATAACAGTATGTATATACAGTAATTGTCTTATTATTTCTGGATTATACTAACAATAGTTTTTACTTTTTATCTAAAATTTGATTTAAATATAATGGTTATATTTACTGCTACAATAACAATCTCCAATGTTGCTGGAAAACCTGACACCTTAAATTTTGGGGTATGAATGTATTACATTGCAAAAAATATGAAATATTTGTTTTAAAGTATTGATTGGAACCGATTAAAAAAAATTCTGAGACTCCTACTTAGCGATTATTCAATCAAAATTAGTTGTTATACATTAGGGTACGTGAATATCTTGGACATCTAGCAAACTCTCTCTCTCTCTCTCTCTCTTCTCTCTCTTATCCATATTCTAAGACAATTTTATATATGTGTTCCTCACTAAACAACTAAAACATTTCTTGAATGCTTGCAAAGCTCGATTGTTTGTGAACACAACCATAAACTATTAAATCGAAAGTAAAGTACGCATTAACTGTTGGTATTGTTCAATTTTCTTAATAGCTTCTTACTCAACCATATTCTAAAACAAATCATTGGATGCCTCAGGGAACCCACCACCTAACATCCCGGAAAAGTATTGTTTTTCTGAAAAACATGTCTTGAGTCTTCATCGTGAAAATAAAAAGAATATGAATCCTCTGAAGACATTTTTAAATTCCCGACACGGGCTCAACTCTTGCCCTCTTCTCTTCAATTTTTCTAAACCCATTCTATTTTCTGGAGATTAGTTTGGACTAAAGTCCTGCTTGAACCAGTATCGTTCGGGGCAGCTGTCTTATCGCCGGAAAAAAGGCAGTTTCTTCGATTCGAACTTCTATAAAATTAACATTTATGATAGTTTCAGATAACAGTTACTATTTTATTCTACTTAGTAATTCTAACTTGTGTTATTTCTAATCTGTTGTGTGAAAACTTTTTTTTTAATGTTTTGAAAATAAGATACTACTTGATGTAGAAAAATAATAGTTTTTTTAATGTTATAAGAATATTTTTTCTTGCTAAACGTACAGGTCGGTTTAATTTACCACTGACGATATTTGCGCAAGAAAATATTTGAATTTCAGTGCAAATTATTGTGAATAAATAATATTAGTACACTGCGATCCAAAAGTTTAGACAATGACGTTTTTTAGCTGTAAAATTTAGAATTGGGATAGTAGAATTTCAAAACAACCCTATATATATTAAAAATGTATTTTGAAATGCTATAATTGAAACATAATAGCTTGATTTGCTATAACAAAATTTTTTTTCATAAAATAAAATTTTGTATGGTCCCAAAAGTTTAGACACAAATACGAAATTATGCTAATTTAAAGTACATAATGACCTAATTTCGCATTTTTATTGATGAATCATATATTTTTTATATGATAAATTGAAGAAAAACGATATCCGGTGAACTAAACAAATTTAATAACGATATTAGTGCCATTTTACACCAAAAAGACAATAAAGTCACTTTAAATCTTTATTCAAATCATATTTGCTTCAAATTTACAATTTATCATATCTAAATATGAACCGAATGAATACCTGTCCATCACCTTAAAGTTTTGCCACGAATTCGTAGACTTATAGACGTTCATTGATCGATTTTCTTGATGAAAAGTGCAATCTTTCTAATATAAAATCACAAAATAGCATCGGATTATTCTTTTTTGCACTTTAGTACAATGCAAAGATAGTCACCTCTTCAAAGACGCCAAAAAAATTCGGTTATTTCAAAGTAAATTCACTCCACACCATTACATATTTCCACCTTGATGCTAGAGTTTTTAAGGGAAAAACCGGTGTTTTCAAAAGTTAGTTTTCAATATTCGGTTAAACCGAACGTGTTTGAATAGCACTAAAGAGACCGGTTAAATTGTAACCGGTTCAAAGAAACCGGTTTCTCTCAAGAAACTTCAAATTTTAGTATGAAGAAGGAACTTTCGTAATTGTTTGGAGTGAACTTGTGTTAAAATTTCTTACTTTTTTTGTCATTTTTGAAGAGGTGGCTATCTCTGCATTGTACTAAAGTGCAAAATAGAATGATATGTAGCTATTTTGTGATTTTATATGGGAAAGACTGCACTTTTCATCAAGAAAATCGATCAATGAACGTCTATAAGTCTACGAATTCGTGGCAAAACTTTAAGGTGATGGACTGGTATTCATTCGGTTCATATTTAGATATGATAAATTGTAAATTTGAAGCAAATATGATTTGAATAAAGATTTAAAGTGACTTTATTGTCTTTTTGGTGTAAAATTGCACTAATATCGTTATTAAATTTGTTTACTTCACCGGATATCGTTTTTCTTCAATTTATCATATAAAAAATATATGATTCATCAATAAAAATGCGAAATTAGGTCATTATGTACTTTAAATTAGCATAATTTCGTATTTGTGTCTAAACTTTTGGGACAATACAAAATTTTATTTTATGAAAAAAAATTTTGTTATAGCAAATCAAGCTATTAGGTTTCAATTATAGCATTTCAAAATACATTTCTAATATATATAGGGATGTTTTGAAATTCTACTATCCCAATTCTAAATTTTACAGCTAAAAAACGCCATTGTCTAAACTTTTGGATCGCAGTGTATAAGTTTTGCGATTGTGGGTTCAATTAATTACTGTAAGAATCGTTCCTTACAAAAACAAATCCTTTTAAATTACATTATAACAATGCAGACAGCAGTTCCAATGTAAAATCAGCTACTACACTTAATTCCAGTTTTCTTAAAAAACAGGGTTAATATGTCTTTTTATCTCAGGCTTCTTGTGGATATTCATTATAATGGTGTGCATATCACCTAATTGGCTACTCCGGCGCGTGCATTATGTTTTTTCTTCGATAAATTTACAAATACAAAATTAAGAATTCTCACATACGACTATATATGTGATATGATTTGGTTTCGAAGTAGATTTTTCTACTTTTTATAAAAATTGATGCAAACAATACATGTCACATACGCTTTAACAGGCATAACACGATAACGTTAGACCGATAGCGATTTTATTGGAAATATCGCATTAAGTAGTTACCCGTTCTTCAAATCAGACAAAACCGGAATTTTAACGGTAAAATATTCTTTATCATCCCAACAGCATTTCAGAACTATTTCTTCGACCTTTGAAATATATTTCGGAGGATTTGAGGAGGGACGGACGGAATTGAAATGCACCCACGTGACATTCTTCGCTGAAGTGCCATTTTCGAAATTGTTATATGGGATAGTCAAAGGCATGGCTCAGATTCCGTTGATTAAATGGCCTATTGATGCTCCAGGTTATGCGAAGATGATGAAATTGGTTTAGAGGCAACCTATAAATATATTTCAAATAAGAGTTACATTTTGATAGACTGTCCATCTATATCGTAAACCTTATTCGAAATAAGTCATGTACAAGCTAATCGTTTTTTAAATTTAACTAAAAATACGAATCTGATATTTATTTGGATATTGTAATCAGTAATTAGAAATATATTCAATGGACATAATAATGAGTTTGACCTAAGGCGTAATTGTTATGGTGGATAGTTTTTAAAATATTTAATTAAGTACAATCCACCACATAAAAATTTCAACGCCTTATATTTTGAAGAACTAAAATAACCCCAAAACTCATAAATACTCACTAATCAGAGAAATGCAAAATTTATTTATAACTCTATTTTAAACTCTATTAGAACATTATCTATACGTAAATTATGCGTTTCCAATAACCTGTTTCTGCATTGTTTCCACATTCCGATTCTTCAAGATGCTAAATATTTTCCAATAATTCCGTGCACTTTTAAGCTTAAAACCATGTATAATTAATTCTAAATGTATTTGAATATTTCAGATAAAGTATTGGTAACTCGATTAGGAAGTACTATCCTTAATTATTATAAATTATATAAAATATTTAATAAAACAAACTAATGCATGTTATTGTGAGCAAATTCAGACTGCGCAGTAGCATATTAGCTACATAGAAAATTCAGTCTACATAGTCTACTTCAGTGGAATATATTATTAAACGTTTACAATACAAATTTAAACTAGGGTAGTGAAACATCTTTACAATCTTAATTTTTTACCAAAACACATTTATACCATTTGACGCACTATTCGAAACAGTTTTTGCAAAAAAGAAGTATAATTGATTAAAATAAGAAGGCTTTTTTTTCAATTTCCAATGGGGTGTAAAAAAAAGATAGTCAAAATACAAAAAAAAATCCAAAAGTAATGCACAATACTACTTATTTCTCCGTATAATCACCCTGACGATTAAGTCATTTGTCATACCTGTAAATGCGCTTTGAAATACCCTCTTAATAAAATGTAGCCGCCAATGATTGGGAGGGAGTTGTGACGGTTTCGTTTTTAAAAAAAAGTACATTTGAAGCTAAGCCACTGCTAGTCCATAATTCACTAATGGTGAAATTTTGAGTCTCCCTAAACACTTAGCCAATTCGCTGAACAATACCATCTGTATTGACAGACTTGCTTCCTTGGTCCCCCTTGTTCATGACAGGGTGTATTTTGATCCGTCTTTTTGTTACAGCCCATCAGAGGTTGAAAAAAAAACAGCCCTCGTATCTGGTTTCCGTAGCGTAGCTGGGATACCCAACACACTTATTTTAATCAATACCTACGCGAACAGGAATATATTGGAAAGTACATAAGATTGATTAAGATATTATTATAAGATATTAATTATTAAGATATTGATAAAAGAAATTATTAAATTACATTAAATTACATTAAATTTTTTTTTGCAATCTACAACCAGAAATTATTTAAAACATTATTTTTATAATAACAATTACAAGTTAAATTTTTTTAGTAACGTATAATGATAGTTTCAATAAATATGTTATACTTATATCCATGTTTATATATTTTAAATAAATATATAAACCATGAAAACATATACAGGATACATTATCTAAAAATGACTTCACCGGATGCATATTTAATGCAGGTAGAGGCGCGTTGGTAAGAGAAGCCACCTGACACTTTAATTTATCAAAACCGATACTTCTCAAAATCTTCTCCAGGAAAATCTGATGCCAGCTGTAATCCAGATCTCCTTGATCCACCCCCAAATACCAATACCTACACATAAATTTTATTCCAACCGCATGCAAAATTCATATGCCGATGGAATTTATGGATCTTGAATCTTTGGGTTTTACAAAAGTGTAACTAGCATTTATTTGTACGGGTAATTCAATGAGTTCTTTAAAATGAACTCAATTTTATATTTCTATGGAAATTGAATGTAAACAGGATTGAATTTTTGGATTTTCATGTTGTTTGTAGTATTTTTAATCTTGGAAACCGATTTATTTTAATACTGATCTATAGTTTATGGTTCAGAAGTAAGGCTGCTTTTGGTCCTTTTGTACCTATGTATATTCTAAACATATTAATTTACCTGTTAAGTAGATTAATATGTTTAGAATATGAAAGTCGTACATATTAGAAGGTTTTGATGCAATAAAGCATTGCCTTAAATAACATACATTAGTCTTTCTCTTATCAAAATACAAACTATCTGAACTCCACTTATCCACCCACTTATTCGTATATATTCAATCCAATTATTCGTACTTCTATTACATGCACTTTGAGTATACGAAATGTATTGCGATTCGCAAAAAAAGATATCCGTACCATCGCTCTTTACTTCAGCCATTCTTGTGCATTCAGAACACTATTAGGATAAAATATCATCAGGTCGAATTGTAGCTAAGATATTGGGTTTCTTTTTTTTTAAAACCATCCTAATCCAATTATCGTAAAATTTTACTTTCTCAGTGGTTTTCTAGCCCTATGAATTCTTAAAATCTGCTAAATCTGAGTTACAGGTTTGTCAAGCTACAGTCCAAAATTCTATCCCACGAGGGAATTACAAAGTGGTTCGTGAAGGAATTGACGCTTATATTTATAGCCGTGCTTTACTTTAGGGACACGCAATAGAAGCAGACACACCTTGGTTGCCTTAAAGTATTGTTTGAGTGGAGACGTATGGGAATGTCTCCACACGTTTGAAAAATAAATGTTGCTTGCTTTGTCTTGACGATTTGTTAAAAACATCTTCTATATTTAAATTGTTTGTAAAAATTTTTGAATAGTTAAAGATGAGCTCAGTTTTATTTAAAATTGTATGATAGTATCGTTTGAGAAAGTGTAAAGGTGAAAGCAGATGATTCATTTTCTAGAAATTTATTATTGTATTCAAAAATATGACTTTACATTTTACTAATTAAGTTCTTTTATTCATATTAGTTTGGATATACCTTAAAGTCTACCTGGGTTTTAAAAAAAAAGCCTTTAATAAGTTGATAGATCATTAAACTCTTGATATCAAAAGATTTAACGCTGTTATTCATATTATAACACGACTCATTACTCACCATTACGAAATATCAAACAAACATTAATTAATAGTTTTTTTACAATAATTGTAATCAACAGAAAATGTTTGTCTCCATTAAGTAATTAGATTTTCCCGTCATAGAAAAACTAATAAACATAATAATAACATCCTTAAAATTTAAATGTGCCCGTATTTCAGAAAATAACTGAAAATAAGGCACTCAAAATTTTCTTTTTTTTCCCACTAGAGATAATTATTTTGCATCATATTTTGTGGAAAATTTTCAACTTCAAATGAAAATCTTTCTCGTCTACCATATAATTGAAAATGAAGACTTTTACCATACGTTTTTAATTATTTTTTACAAATCTGTAAAGGTTTTGGCTCGGTTTCAAGTGCTTCTATTTTAATTAGCGCGCCATGACATTTAAACGACGACTGTAAGAAATAAATCACACTCAACTGTAGAAGCTATTATGACAATCCAATTAGCTTGGCCGGAGTATTAGGAAAAATTATTTTTTTCTTTCAATTTTCCTCGAAGGCACTTTAATTTGTCTTTGGGAATCATGACAATTTATTCTTCAATTAAAACTAATGTCGATTTTTTCTGTTGAAAATTTGATTTTGTTTATTTATTTCGCTTTTCTGTTAAAATCCAATAATCTTTAATTAGTGGAATGTAAACACGTGTATTACTTTTTACTTTTAAATGAATGCTATTTGATAATCAATATTTTTTTTTAGTTTTATAAATATTTTCGGTTAAGTGATATTAAGACAGTAGTTCTTGGGGAACTTATCATCCACACTTTTTCTTATTATTAAAGTGATTTTCTTTAACTAAATCATTAAAAAGTAATAAAATTATCTCTATTATTATTCAAACTAAATATTACCTTAGTTTTAAAAAAATGTGCTAAAACATATTGTTATAAAATTTTATTTATAATACTAAAATTTTAAATTTCATCAAAAAAACTTTTTTTATTTTTACACAATTCATTGTACTAAAGTTACTAAAATATAATGAGTATATTCTTTTTAAACAAATGAGTTTCTTTTGTGATTTTCGAGCAGAAAGTAATTTATTTTCTTCGAAAAATAACTTGTTTCTCATACAAACTAACATTTTTCTAGTTAATTTTGATGTTCCAAGTGAAAAAATAAAAATCAATTATTAATAGGATTTTTGCGTGACATTTCAATATTATATTTAAAATAAGTCTTTAAATGTTTTATAAATAAAACATAATTTGCATGATTTTCCTACGTGATGTTCATTATACAGATATAAATGCTATGCTAATGCATTAAATAATTTAAAAATCAAAATTCTGTGCAAGGTAACGTATTGCATACTATAATATCGCTTAGCATAATTTATTCTTGCAAATTGTGGTAGACTGTAAACTTCTTAATAAATCGATAATTAGGAGCAAAAAGAAAACGCACTCATTAAATTGGCGTAAAATAAAACAATGAAAATTGTATTATTGCAAATGATAAAAATAATTTCTATTTACTGAAATTATCTAGTCACTTTAATTATTTATTAAATTTATAGACTATAGATTACTACTATTTCAGAGTCAATATTTTTTTATTACTATTACTACTATTATTTTTTTGCAAAATACACATCATAAACTTCAAAGCATGTACCATTATATATATAGCAATATAAAATGTCGCATTTTCCGCAAATATGAATTTATTGAATCACAAAATGCATTTTAAGTTATTTCAATTATCCCAACCACGATACTTATTTTTGGTAAATTAGTAAATTTTTATTCCTCTATATTTGTAAATTTAACTATAATTTTTCATAAGCCTTTATGAAAGATTTTGAGTCAATTAAGTTTAAGATTCATTACGCGTAATTTAGTCATTTTCTCTCAAACAATTAATCTTAACAATTTATTACATAAAAACGAGTAATGATCCTTAGCAATTTTATATTTCACTGACCATTGGTAATCGTTAAACTTAACAACTACATTTTACATGCACACTGAACAATTCCATCAATATCATAAATGGGAATCTATACAGCTATAATAACATTTTTACATCCACGACTCCTCAATTTAGGACAATAAATCACGCAGTTTATTTTTTATATTTCTCTAACAACAATAATTCTCCCGAAAAGGTATCATAAATTATACTCGGGTGTCTTCTCTTTATATATATTTTTTTACTCTTAAGAGCATTGTGAGGGGGGAAATATAAGCAAAGAGACATGGAAGAAGTCCCATTAATTTCCCTAACGACCTCAGTTGCAAGTGAAAAGCGCATTCATAAGAGGACCAGGGCCTGTAGTACTGGTGTTTCTTAAGTAACATTATCTCGCCTCGTCGCAACCCAATAATAAGCACTTCTGCAGTGGTCCGTCCCCCGTGTGAAGTGGCGTGCGGTTCTCTCGTGTGGGGGGACCGACAACTGCTGAATTTCATTCAAGACATCAACAATGCACGCTATGGAATAGTGCTGTTTTCCAAGAAAGGGAAAACTGTTTTTGTTTCTCGCTTTGATACTGCTTGAGAGATAAAAATGGATGCTTAAACAATGGGTAGAGTTTTTTTATTATTATTGTTTTAGTTTGTTAAAATTCTTACAAAAAGATTACGAAGGGAATATTGGCAAGGTATAAAACTAAATTTTATCAATTTTTGTTTATGATCAATTTGATAACCGTTTTCAATGCGCAAATTATCAGTTACAATACTTATTTTATACTTTTTAATGTGTGAAAAAAACAACAAAACCTGAGAAATATATATGTTTCAGCGTGTAGTCTGATGTCAGAAAGAAATAAAATGTATATTTTTAACATGTATGTAACTTTTTATGGTATTTGCCTTAGGCATGAGAACAGATTTTTATTGAAAAATTATAAATGTTTATAGGAAAATAGCTAATTTGATACATTGATATCCTCTGATAAATAGAGATGGGCCACCCAAGTCAGAAATTTTATATGTTATCTACGGTTGCAAGAACAGAACTAAAAAATCAAGTTTAACGTATAGCAAACATTTTGCGAATCTAATTCTTAAGAATTTAATTTTTGTTTTATTCTGGTACTTATTTGGAACTATGGTTAAAAAGCTTTTTGTTATAATTATGGCATAAATAATATGTAGGCCTAAATAATTGAAAATATAGTAGATTAACTATTATATTTGATTTTTGTTTTAAAATTGACATTAGTGAGTTGTAAAAATAAAGGTAACATAAACTGAAAATATTAAATCGTTTATTTTTTTCCATAAGAAAACTATTTGAGTTATATAAATTTTGTTACAAAATAAGAGTAGGAAATACTTGAAAGTTACAGAAACTCGGCACTTTTAAAATATAGTAAATTAAAATGCACGAAAATCAAAATAAATAAACAAACAAATATTTAAACTATTTCCATTTCGTGCAGAAGTCAAAGAGGAATAGTCAAATAGTAATCTGGCAAATCGCCTACTGCCATTTTAGGTGGGTCAATTTTCCTAAGCACGCAGTTTCTATTTGGATTTCCCTTTTGGCTACTGGCCATTTCCCAATAGTGCTCAATATTCCCCAACTATATTGAGAAAAAGGCAACTATTTTTGTAAACTGCACGGAATATTTTGTTTTGCAATAATGTCACTCATTAAGTTTAAAAAGTTTATTAAAGTGAAGCTTTGTTAAGAATGCCGCAATATTTTTGGTACACTTTAAAAGATCTATTTAATCTACCATCATATTGTTATGTTAAAAGTGCTGCCACCACTCTGCCCTCTGATTTTACATGTGATGCAAAATGTATTTTGAGGAAACGGTGAAAAAATTTGCTTCACTGTTAGCGATTGGATCCAAACATATTCAATGTTTAAAAACTATTACAAAATTTCTTCATGTAACACTTCACGTCTTGGGAGCAATATTTTGCTGTATAAATATATTACAACCTGTAAGGAAATATTCACTTTAAAATTTTGGCATTTGTTATCAGTTATGCTGCTTCCTTTAAAATATAGAAAATTGTGTATTATAGTTATGTAAGACTGCATTGCAACAGCAATTTTTTTCCAGATAGACAAAAAGTTTATTTAATTATAGAAATATATATATTTTACAATATCTTTGAAAAGTTCCATTCTTTAACGATACTGTAGATTGTAGATGTTCGTAATTTCAGGTTGATCGAAGCTCCAGCTGACTCGCAACATAAAGCAATACGATGAAAGATTTTGAAGATTGACTTAATAGCATTTCAAACTTAGTTTCGAATAACAATTAATACAGAACAAAAGGTGCCCTTAAAATTACATCAACTTTCGTCTTCCCAAGTGTTTTTTTTTTTAAAAATACAATCGACAAGCCCCCCCCCCCATAGTTATTTCCGCTTCCCTCCTTCTATAGTAACTATGACGATTGTGTCGCCCCCTGTACAAAGTCTGATCCCTAAAGATACAATATTAGGTGGACAAATAATTAAGAGCTAAATTTAACTCCAAGAAATTAATTGAAAACATTCCGTTAATATGAAAAAAAAATAGTTCATTTGGAAAGGGACTGTGAATACACTTCTTGTATCAGCGTAAATCTCCTAATTAGTTAAATAAAAGTTGTGTTACATAAAGCACTAAACATAATTAGGTTAATAATTCAAATAAACTAAGCATTTAACTTCACGTGAAATTTAATACAATGCTGCTATTAAATGTTTAAACCGAAATAAAAAACTTAAGATATAGTTTTAAAAATATCTTGTTCATTAAGGCATATAATAAATTGCCGGTAGCAAAGAGAAACAATTAAGCTGATACATTATTTTGAGGAAGCAGTTTTGGACACTCAAATTGTCCCCAAGTGTTTATTTTATAGTTTTACGTGTATTTAAATAGAATTAGAAGTAATGGTTGGTTCTAATTAAAACTGTGTATATTTAACAAAATGACTTAAGAATTGTGTTATCTAATGAATGAATAATGTTTTGTTTCGTACTTATTTTTATTTTGAAACTTGTGTTATTGCAACCAAGACACCTTTATAAATTTGACTTAATTATATTTTAAGTAAGAGCGATTTTTTTACTCTGCTTAAGCATTTCTTCATTTGTAATAAGAAAAGTAATATATTTTTTAATATACAATATATACTTTTGTTAATTACATATAAAATTAATTTTTTTTCTTTTATTCTCAGTTTTTTTCTCTCTCTTCGAGACTTCGAGGGTAGTGATTTCTACAACCAAATCAAGCACATAATTCCTAAAAATAATTATCCAACAATGCATTATTCCATAATAGTTATTAGACCAATCATTTTTATCAGAATGATTTCTACAGCCTATAACAGAAAGCATAATCTTTCGTGAGTCCCAGACATTCCTATTAACCTAAATGTAAAGGAAGTCACATCCCCCTTCTTAGGACACCACTAACGACAGTATCTCAAAATGCCGGTCGCATTATTACGTCCATTTAGATCGCGACATGCCAATAACTGACATATCCGTTTAATTCTTGCAAGAACACGAACTTTTTCTATCATAAAAAAGTCCCCCGAGTACATTTCCTTTTTGTTCTCTTTACGTTATTTTCCTTAGATGAAAAGAAAGCAGGCAATCTTCTTAATGATTCTCGTTTGAGGTGGAAGAGTTGTGCACGTTCTAAGATTTTTTTCCTCTTGGAATTTTTCATTCTTTCGATTGGGTTGGAGTAATTACGGTGATTAAGCTTATAGTGTAACTTTTCATTGGATGTCAGACCCACGCTGTTACAGAAAAAAGAGAGGATATTGGGTATTTAAGATGTAATATAAAATTAGATTCATCTAAGATTTTTATGTTTTGGAAAGATGGACAACAAAAGAGTGATTTAATAAGTCTATGAAGTTATTGTCTTTTAAATGATAGAATTTCATACGCCTTGTTTAAATTAATGTCCCTTAGTGTACTTCACTTTTTATTGAAATAACTTTATTCGCTTCCGCATTTTACTCAGATATTATTAATGTGTTGTTTAGGCAAACAAATCCATGCTTCTTCCTAATATATTTTCCCTATAAGCAAACAAATATGTCTTGATGTCTTTAAATTCAAAAATCATTTCAAGATTATGTTCTCTGTAATATTGTATTTGCTCTGAATCTATGTAACTTGCTTCTTACATTAGAAGCATGATACACTATTTAAAACGAAAATTAGAGCATGCTTAAATTTTAGTACAGCTATACAATAAATTTGTTTAAACACTATTGAAATTCCCAATGTGTTAACATTTTGAAATTCCCCCCAATAATATTGGTAAATAAGTAAATGAATTTATAATTATATTTTTCGAACAAAAATAAACATTAACTTGTAATGAAGAGAAATAAAAGCCTTTAAATATTTACTAAATTTAAAAGTTGAAAGAAAACTAAAAAATAAAGCTTATTTCATTGAATGTGTTTATGCTTTCTCACTACTGATAATTTTTCAACCTTCTGTTTTTATAATAAAAAATTGTAGTCTTAATTCCTTATGATAAATATAGAGCTTATTTCTTTTAATTTGGTTTCGGTCATCGAAAGTCTTATCAACTTTCTGAGAATTAGGGGAGAGTGGGGCTATTGAGACGAAAAGCTAATTTGACAACTGACCTAAAGCAAGGAAATATATACTTTTTTATAAATATTTCTACACTACGGCATTGTAACAGTTAAACTTCACATTTTGACAACCAAAGATCAGCCATTAAAAGCATGTGTTAAAGTGGAAAGAAGAATTGTTGTTTTGGAGAATCCAAAAATAATTAAAACTGTACCTTCTTTTTCATTTTTAAAGTATCAAATAAAAACTTTATATGAATTACTTTATATGAATTTAACTATAAACTTTATATGAAGTAACTATAGTATAGTTTTATGTAAATTACATATCATATAATAATATATTATATGTCAAATATTGTGGGGTAATACACGTACTTATTTGTAGAATCATTTAGAAAGAACAACACGATGGGGTTTAATGAGACAGAAACTGTGGTGTCAAATGGGACACAAATAAATCTCTCTTTGTATGCTTCTCTTGAAGAATTTATATAAATATATAATATCTTATTGAGTCAATTAGCCAAAAACTTTTTTAAACTTCAATTTTAAACTTTTTGAATTTTTTTTCGTCGCAAAATAAGTAAAAGTTCAAGTAGCTTTCTTGGCGACACTGCATTCACATCAGGAAAAAACTTGTTAAATATAAATGATTTGTTGTAGATAAAATTTGCCAGTAAGTAAACTATTCTTCATTAAGTTGGATTGATTTCTGAAATCGAAAGCGATGAACTCCGGGTAAGCTTTATGAAGATAAAGACCGGGCTTTTTTAATTCATGTTCTCTGAAAAAAAAGGACCAAGTTAGGGATTAAATTTGAGAAGATTTGATTATAAAACTTCCCTTTCCAGTGATTCCACAAAAATTATTTAAGCATCTTCACTTTTGAGTTTTAACTTTTGATATTTCACCTTTCAATGAGAAAAAATTATTTACAAAATTAATGTTTCATTATGTACACCATCATATAAATGGTTTTTGCTTTTAAATTTTATTTTCAAGTCATTTTCTGATTACGTGTCCTTATTTTGAAATTTTAATCTAGGCAATATTTACCATCTCCCGTTAGCCCTGCACCCTGTCCTATTAGAAAACACATATGGGGGATAATATGAAATTTACATTTTTGTTTAAAATGCTCATCAAGTAAAATATGGTAACGTTTTAACATCTATCGAATGACTTGTATAGTAAACGAATGTTCAGTTTGTGAGCTTGTAATAAAATAAATTAAAATTCGTATATTTTGCTGAAATACAGAGGTTAATAAAAATTTTTCCAAATAGCCCCCACTCTCCCCTAATCATCAATGATATTTGTCCAGAATACAATCATAAAAATAAATATTTTTATTGCTGACAATCATGTAAAAATATGTGTAGGAACGATATATTTTTAATTTATTTTAAAACATCATGTGTTTTTAGCTTATAATTTTTAAAAAGTTAGTTAATCAAATTGGCGTTTTAATTGGTGAAATTAAGTTAGTATTAATCCTATTGGCGAGATACTACAGAACAATTTCCTTATTGGCGCTTTAATTATTGGTTAGTCAGTTATAATTTGTTGGCAAATAATCACTTAACACTCTAGTCAGGAAATATCTAAAAATGAATGCTGAACTGCAGCCCGTCATTTTCGTAGAAGCAATAGAGAAGTGGTTAAATAAAGTGAACTTATGAAATCCAAATAATAAATTCTGAAAAACCTATTAAGATATAAATATTAAAGCCTAATTATTGCATTTTCTGGCAATGTCATTTAAAGCTCACGGTAGCTAACTTTTTTTAATGGATGTTTATATGTGTTTTACTACCAATTAGGTTCTAAGGTAGTTAGTTATCTCTTTACATTAATAACTCTCATACTGTATTTAATCTAGATATTTATAAGTACTATATTAAATATATATTCTACATTTTTTATAAAAAGGAAGACTTGTTTTTCCAGCATAGTTGCCATAAAACGCCTATTTGATTAGTCACGTCTGCATTCATATGTAATAATTCATATTGAAACAAAAAAAAACATTAACAAGATCCTTTTTCTCTTCTAATATAAATAAAAATTTAATCCCCTATATATTTGTCCAATAAATTTAAAAATATATAAATATTTTATTCGGAAATATATTTCTTTTACAATGGTCCGTTTGAATCACATGATGATAATATATTTTAAAAGAAAATGAGATTATAAGCTTAAGTAAAATGCTCCAAGGAACTACAAATAAAACAGTTTGTTCTACCGTTTAATGATTAAATATTTTTTTTTAACTAGATAAGCTGCAATATCTAAAAATAAATTGTTACATGAAAATATGAAGATTAACTATATCATGAAATAAGTAAATCATTATTATATGTGAATGATACAATTTTCATTTTTATCTTTCCAAATCGAACATGTTTTATAAATATAATTGTCGATATTTTAAAAATAATAACTCTGTAAATTTGTTTAATTTAAAGTGATGAATTTACAAAATATCTGTCGTTCAAAGTCTAAAAATACAAAGTAGAGCATTTTTTTTCTCTTCAAATCGGAACACAAGATTTCATAATAAAAATATTTATTCAGAAACAGGAATTTCCAAACAACAAGAATAGCTTAAAATAATTATTAAATCTAATTTTCACAATTTAATACAGGAACTTAATTAACCAGAAACTTAATTAAATTGATTTAATTAAGTTCTAATTCCAAATCAAACTACGAAAATAGAAAAGTTCATATGCAAATTTATGTATTTCAATAAATCATTAAAAACCCAATTATTTTTTAGTTTTCTGCATACCAACTTGGTTTGACAGAAATTTTTAAAAATCGTTAATGCTTCATACAGTTTTATAATTTAATTGCAGAAAATGTGATTAAAGTAAATAAAATAGAATAAACATCAATTAATTTTAATTATTTTCAGCCTTTAAATTAAATTATTTACATTATATTTAAATTAACAACATCCAGTTGATGGGAACAATTGTGGAATAAATGCAGAAACATCAAACCATTAACATAAACATAAAAAAAAAACAGCAACAAAAACAGAAATATATTGTTTTATGAATAATAATTAAAAAAATAAGTTTACTCTCTATATTTTAGACAAAATATTATGGTTGAAAGAGATTTTTTTTAATGTTTTTTTTTTCAAAAACAAAGAACGAAGCAAATGTGCAAATTTATATGTTTACTTTGTAAGTTGAATATGATATTTTTTAGAATAATAACTTATATAATCAAAATGTATAATACACCTTGTGTTTTGGTTAAAAAAATTATTCTATTTTTCCTTTTAAATTTATGTACAATCCTAAAATACGCCAGAAGAATAATGCGTTTCTGAAACATTCTATTTATTTTTAATACATTGTACATCTATAGTATCACATATACTCCCTCCTCCTACAAAAATATTTTTCTTCCATTAACATTCCACAATAAACTTTTCAGAACCAGTGATTCCTCCCATAACAATAACATGAGCGTAATGTCCTGTGAAAACGATAGCATTGCTAGTTGAAGATAGAATATCTTTACCCAAGCATGTTCCCTATTTCAAGTAAATGGATTGCATTAGAAATTGTAGTTCGCTTATATCCGCATCATCCTTAATAGGTGAGCTTTGAATCATAAATACTTGCCAATGAAGCGATTCATCGATCTATTCGCCTGTGTAGCGATGTTAAGGACGGTAATTATTGTTAATTTTTATTGGTTTTCAGATGAAAAGGAGCTGAAAAGTAATTTTTTTTAATTCCCATTTTTTTCTTTTGAAAATGATGTGTTGTTCATTATTTATTTGAAGTTATTTATTTTAGTGTAATTTTTTCATTTGTTTGCTATGTTTTAACGTTGGTAGAATGTTAGTTAATTGAAGAGCTTAGAGAAAGAACATGCTAAAGAAGTGATAACATGGCAAAAAACGTGAAAATGAAGTTTTTCGTTTGCACTCAGAAGTTATTAACGGTACTTACGAAAGGTAAGAAATGTACTTAACTTAATATTTATGAAAAGTGGTATGTTGTTTTAAAAAAGAGTTAATAACAAGTTCTTAGCACTTTCTTCTACTAATATCTTCAGTTAAGAGAATCCATACTGTCTTAAATTTGCAAGTATTTTCGTTTAATGCATGGAAATATTAATTCATCATAAAATGTCGTGCATATCATTATAAAACTGTCAGCAGATTAAATGCCTCTAGTTTATGAGGTAAACTTTCTATTTGTGCAATGCTATTTCATTTGTTGTAACATTACTCCAAAAAAACTTGAGCCACGTTACACCCTAATTTTATAGTGCTATTTGTGAAGTCGAAAATGAGAATGATCACGGCCAACTTCAATAAGATGGACAGAGAAGCTTTCCTAAACATAAGCATAGACAGAATTTTGACGTTATATGTTCCGAGTGCCGAAGATCGAGAAATGTGGTCAGCCGTAAACGAGTGGTTCCGAAAAGGTTGCGAGACAGGTTATCTTCAGCTTCGGAACAACGTCACTCGGAACTATGACGTCCAAATTTCCGTCCCCGAGCCTGTTTGGGAGATTTTCTTTGACCTTAGTAGTTGAGTAGGCCGTGGAAAGATAGTGGGAAAAAAGTCTTATTTTACCGATCCTGCTTACAAAACAGTCCTTGGTTGGTTTCATTTACTTTGACATTCTTAACTTTGTAGTCTTCAGAAGTCCTACTACATTTTCAGGATAGTACGTCCAATACCGAATTTAGCATGTAACATTTTTATCGTATTTTTTTAATTCTAAAATGAACTTTTTTTTATTTTTTGTAATTTTTATTCAGAAAATAAATTAGGAAACCCATGGAAAAAAACAATCTTTCAATATAAAATAATCAAAAACTAACAATTTTCTTAAAATAACAATACATAGAACTTCAAAGCGAGAAAGTATCTTCTTTGAGAGAAGTATTAAAAGGGAAATGATTTATGATTTAAGTTCCAGGGTGCCATTCTGGCTAAGACACATCTTGTTATATGATAGATATAAAGAGCTTTGTCTGATTATTTTTAATGAAATTTTACTTATCGTCTTGCTTATGTGTTAATTTTATTGTTTTTAAAGAATTTATTTTGTCTTACATTAATTCACAAAATAGTAAATAGTGAATTTTGCTTTATGTTTATTCGTTATGCATACAATTTCATCTGAACATAATGCTAAGTGTCATTTTTGTTTAGAACTTTCGAAAACCTCTTTATGGTAAATTGTAATTTACAAATTACTGAGTAAACATGTTAAATAATTTTACTATTAAAATAAAGCTTTAAATTTATTGAAGTGAATAAAAAATGCTTATACTATAGAGAGACGCCTCCAGCTAGCCAGGATCAGGTCCCCTCGCTTAAAAGGTCCCTAAAATATTAGGCTATAATTTATCAGGTATCTTGTATTCAGGGGGAATGGGCGTGCAGGACCGGGGATCTCCAAACTCAAGTGTCTCAATGTTAATCCAATGGGAAAAAATTATTTTCTTTGCCACATTTCTCCGGCTGTATTGAATATTTTTACAAGTGGATTTTTTTATGTGATAAATGTAGCTGACTTACAACCTCTATCTTCCCACTTTTTGAAATTGCTTCGAATATTTTGTGTAAAATAATTTATTGAATATTAAAAAAAAATATTCGTACTAATTTCAAAAAGTGGGAAGATAGAGACCTGTAAGTCAGCTATATTTATCACATAAAAAATCCGCTTGTAAAAATATTCAATACAGCCGGAGAAATGTGGCAAAGAAAATAGTTTTTACCCCATTGGATTAACATTGAGGCACTTGAGTTTGGAGACCCCCGGTCCTGTGCGCCCATTCCCCCTTAACTAACAGTTTTTCTTGAAACGTAAAAGCGATTTGGTTGCTTGCTACCATTGTTTTATTTCTTGTTTCTTAGGTTAGTGTGTATATGGGTTACATGAATACTAGTTAGAATTGTAGAGGATGCTCTAACTTATCAAGTAAATAAAACGAATTAGGTAAACAAAACTTTTATTTACAGAACTAAATTAAATATAAAAGCAGTTATATATTAATCACGCTTAGTGCGCTGGGAAAACAGTACCGAGTCCTGCCCTCAGGAAAGGACAGCACTCGTCTTATATTGATCAATAAATTTACATAAATATTAGAAAGTTACATGTCTTCTTATTTACAATTTGGCTGTGGCTCATGAACTTGCACTAACACTGCACAACTTCGTAGCACTCCACTTGGCAAGTTGCGTGCGAGCCACAGGGCTCCCCCGCAAGTGAAGAAAGCATGGACTAAGGAATTCGAAAACGTACTTTACGTCCATACCGAGTTGTATAAGTCCGTGGATCTTGCGATTCCGTGCAAGGATCAGCTGCAAGGGAATTGTCATTCAAGAAAAAGGCTGGCTTTAATCTGTCAATTGAAACGTTCTTTTGCACACCTTTTATTAACAATTTGAAAAACTTTTCCTTGCGGTTTACCACTTTGTATAGTCCTTCGTAAGGTTGTTGTAAGGGTTTTCGTACTGCGTCTTGCCTCACAAACACGTGTGACGATTGCATCAAGTCTTTGGCAATGAATATGTCTTTGCTGGAATGCCTTGACGCTGGCGTAGCCTGGAGTTTCTGCATGTTGTTGCGAAGTCTATGCACAAACTCTGCGTGTGTGGGAGTTGTTGATGAAGATGAAGAGCGGAAGAATTCACCGGGTAATCGGAGAGTTGTTCCGTACACGAGCTCGGCTGAGCTCGCTCCTAGGTCCTCCTTAAAGCAAGATCTAATGCCTAGAAGGACACTTGGAAGAACTTCGACCCACCTTTCTGTTGCCTGGCATCGGATAGCTTGCTTCAGCTGGCGATGAAAGCGCTCTACCTGACCGTTCGAAGCTGGATTGTAGGCCGTCGTACGATTTTTTTCGGTTCCAAGAAATTTCATCAAGGCATGGCAGAGGTCCGACTCAAACGCTCTACCCTGGTCTGTCGAAATGCAGTCGGGAACGCCGAATCGAGATATCCATCCATCAAAGAGGGTTTCAGCAATGGTCGCAGCTGTCTGATCTTCCATCGGGAACGCCTCAGGCCACCGACTGAACCTATCAACAATAGTCAAACAGTATGAAAAACCACGAGAAGTAGGAAGGGGACCTACCACGTCGACGTTGATATGGCTAAATCGGCATCTTGGAAGAGGGTAGTTGCCGGTTTCTGACTTGGTGTGTCGGTGGACTTTGTTCCGTTGACATTCGAGACAGGCTTTGCACCACTCGGCGATGTCTTTATTCATGTCCTTCCAGGCGAAGCGTTCTCGTAGAAGTTTAGTTGAGGCTTTCACTCCTGGATGAGCGAGACTGTGGAGAGCTGAAAATACTTGAAATTGAAAATCTTTAGGAACATATGGTCGAATAGATCCGGTAGAAACATAGCAGAGCAACGTTGCATTGGTTTGTGGAAATTTAAGAGATTTTAACACAAGACCAGTATTAGAATTTAAGATACGTTTTAGTTCTGGATCATTTCTTTGAGAATCAGCCATACCGTCGTAATTGATATTTGTAGGTACATGTATTGCTGAGATGCGAGACATTGCATCTGCAACACAATTTTTGTCGCCTTCCAAGTACACAAAATTGGTTGTAAATTGTCCCAAAAACTCTAAATAGCGTTGTTGGCGGGGGGAACAATTGTCATTGCAATTTTTAAAAGCGAAAGTCAGTGGTTTGTGATCGCTGAAAATTATAAATTCTCGACCTTCTAGCATGTGTTTAAAATGTTTGACAGCACTGTATGCAGCCAAAAGCTCCCGATCATATGTGCTGTACTTTCTTTCAGCGAGATTTAACTTTCTGGAAAAAAAGGCTAATGGTTGAACGACATTTGAATTAAATTGTTGTAAAACAGCTCCTATCGCGATGTCTGAAGCGTCCACCATTAAAGATAGTTTCGCATCAGTTTTAGGATGCGATAGAAGAGTGGTTTGAGAGATTGTCTCTTTACGCGTTTCAAATGCTTTAATAGTTTCATCATTCCAAACAATAAGAGTTTTGTCCCGTTTTTTCTTTCCCTTTATTAAGTCATGCAGTAGTGCTTGTTTTTCAGCAGCCTGCGGGATGAAACGGTGGTAAAAATTTAGAAGAGCTAAAAAACGTCTTAGTTCATCGACATTTTGAGGTCGAGGGTAATTAATCAAAACTTCAACTTTTTCTTTCAGTGGAGAAATACCTTCTGAACTTACTTGGTAGCCCAGAAAGGGGGGAGTTGGTACAGCGAAAATGCATTTGCTGACGTTAAGTACTACCCCATATTCTGAGAACCGTTTGAAAATTTGTTCTAAATGCGATTTATGCTCGTCCTCGTTTTTTGAGGCGACAAGGACGTCGTCTAAGTAGGCATAACAGAAGTCAAAGTCTCTTAGAACTGCATCAATGAACCGTTGAAAAGTTTGGGCAGCATTTCTTAACCCAAAACACATTTGAACATATTCAAAGAGGCCGATAGGTGTGATCACAGCTGTTTTTTTAATGTCACTAGGTTCCATCGGAATCTGATGATACGCTTTAACTAAGTCAAGTTTTGAAAAAATTGTTTTACCTTCTAATTCTAAAGAAAAGTCATGGATATGTTTAATGGGGTATAGGTCCGGTTCTGTAACCGCATTTAATCGGCGAAAGTCTCCGCAAACACGATAATCACCATTGCTTTTACGCACCATGTGGATGGGACTAGCCCAAGAACTGTCGGAAGGTCTGATTATTCCTTGTTCTAAGAGGGATTTGAATTCTTTCTTTAGTGCAGCTAATTTTTCTGGAGACAAACGTCTACTTTTTGCGAAAGCAGGAGGTCCTTTAGTCACAATGCAATGAGTGACTTTATGATTTTTCGGAACTTTATTAATAAAAGGCTTAGTGATGTCAGGAAATTTTTTTAGCAATTCAGAGTAAGGCATGTCTTCTGCTATGGTGTTTAATCCGAGGGAAGGTGTATACGCAACTGATCCAACAATACTGAGGGAAGTAACGTTATCAATTAAACGACGATTTTTCACGTCGACTAAAAGTTCAAACCTTTCCAAAAAATCCGCTCCTAAAATAGGATTTTGCACATCAGCAACGATAAAGTTCCAAGTCAAATCTCTACGGAGATTTAAATTGAGTGTTAGTCTAATTGTACCATAAGTAGCTATTTTTGTATTATTTACAGCAAAAAGTGAAAAATCATCCTTTTTAGAAAAACCTTGCGTAAACTTTTTGGGATACACTGACACACATGCGCCGCTATCCCCTAAAAACTGTTTACTTGAATACTTATCGTATACAAAAAGACGACTCATGCGTTGGCTATCATCAGTAGTCGCCATCACTGATGAGCCGGGTCGTTTCCCTGACTATTTAAGTTTTTCCTAAAGTTACAGGGTTTATTGCAGTTCATTGCTTTGTCCCCGAAGCGGAAATGATACCAACACATGGGATGTCGACTGACCATGGTTGGAGATCGTTGTCGTGTACGGGAGTTTGACCTACGTTGTCCTCGGTTCGAGTAATTTTCTCGAAACCCATTTCTAGAAAGTCTTTCAATGCTTTCTTGAATGGTTGAAATTTGCTTTTGTAAGGATTCGATTGCATTATAAGGGTTAATTTGAACTTCGGAAACGACTGGGGTCATGCCGGAAATTTCTGTGATCTTGTCTGCAATTGCCGACAAAGCGTCTAAATTACCGGTGCTAACCGATAAAATTTGTTGACAAGATAAAGGCAAGCGTTGCATCCATAGTTGAGTTAAGACATCGTCACTTAATCTATCGGAGGAGAGGTCTCTCATTTCTCTAAGCAATTGCGAAGGTTTTTTATCCCCCAACTGTAGCTCTTGTAGCAAACTGCGGAGCCTTGAAGTTTCACTTCGTGAAAAATGTTTGATAATACGTTCTTTTAACTGTTTGTATTTGTCTGTTTCAGGCGGTTTTTTAACTAGATCACTTACGTAAGTCAAAATTTCAGTATCAATCGCTGCTACCACAGTGTGAAACTTCGTATTTTCCGAAGTAATACCCGAGGTAAAAAATTGCGATTCCAATTGGAAAAACCACAACTCAGCATTGGCTTTCCAGAAGGGCGGTGCACGAAAGGACACACGAGCCAGTTCTGTAGGATTAGTATTGTCATTGAGGAGCTTATTATCGTCATCTTCCTTTAAAGACATGTTTCAAAATTTTAAATACTGAATAAAAAATTGCAAAAAGTCTGGTCTCGTGTCAAAAAAACTCAATTCCCACTTACCGATAGTTCCGGTGAAGAGAAACACAGGTCGAGATAATTCCTTTCTGCATGCCGATGAACTGACACTGTTCACGTAAACAAAACTCGTACTGGAACACGCACTGGTGTAATAGATGCAACAAGAGATACACGTGGTTCAAAAAATGGCGAACTCGATGAAACACACGTCCTGAAGGTCACTACTGTAGAGGATGCTCTAACTTATCAAGTAAATAAAACGAATTAGGTAAACAAAACTTTTATTTACAGAACTAAATTAAATATAAAAGCAGTTATATATTAATCACGCTTAGTGCGCTGGGAAAACAGTACCGAGTCCTGCCCTCAGGAAAGGACAGCACTCGTCTTATATTGATCAATAAATTTACATAAATATTAGAAAGTTACATGTCTTCTTATTTACAATTTGGCTGTGGCTCATGAACTTGCACTAACACTGCACAACTTCGTAGCACTCCACTTGGCAAGTTGCGTGCGAGCCACAGAATTAACAATTTGTCGCTGCATAAGGTTTGGTTTGGATGAGATTTTACCTTGTTACTTGACTCCTCTTCGAAATTACGGTGATCGTAACCATTTGCCTATATGTATTTAGCGTGAGTTTAATACAACTAAATAATTGCACTTTGCAATCCTAGAAAGAAATTTTACATTTATAAAAATATTTAGTTTTTTTTTTAAAAAATATCTCTTCACACAAAACATTAGTAAGCCCTTGCCCATTTTATTGTTATTTTAAATGTGTGTCTATTATGATATTTCTACATGCTTGCTATAAATTTTTTTAAGGAAACTATTCCCAAAAGTTCATGCGTATGGAGCGTAAAATATGTTCTTGGTACCAAAATTGTTTATTTTTAGACAATATTATATGTATTTTAATAAAATGTATGAAGTAGCAGCTGGCTACAACTTTTGAAATACTGGTACAAAAGAAAAGTTTTTTTGAGAGATACTTTTTTATATGGGGTAAATAGTAAAATAATGTTTTGATAGCAATATGTTTAACCCTCGGAAGGACCTCAGGTTTTGCTGCAATACACATATTTTTTTAATTAGTTTTTACAATTTTACTTAACTTTTAATTTTGAAGTTGGAACATCTTATAATCATTTGCAACATAAATATTATTTTAAAAATACAAAAATAAATTAAATTTTCACTTAAAATTAAAATATAAATATCATTATAAAATTGATTAAACCATGAGTTTGGAGCTTTAGTTCTTTACATATAATTAAATCAAACGGATTAACTAAATAAATATTATAAACTAAATGGTACAAAAATATTAAAAACTCATTCACCAAATACATTTATACAATATAAAAACATTATTAATTAAAAAGAATATTACGAATATATCATGTAATTGAAATAATTTTTATTCAATTAAATAAATTCCTAACAAAATTTAAGTTGGTACAACAACTCAATACAATAATTGTAAAGTTCTTTAAAATGCGGAATTATTATAAATTCTGCATACTGATCCTTTTAATCATTTAATTTTAAACTAATATAATCTTTTACATGAATTTTCACTTAACCGAACAATATATTTTTACTTATTGTAGCTATTTTAAAAATATTATTGAAAATTGTATATTTTTGTAATATTTATTTTCTAAATTCACATTAACCAATGTAAAATTATATATTCAAATTGCCTTTTTTTAAACATGACATTTCATTACTTTAAAACAGTTTAAAAAATGGCATTTTCATTGTTTAAACTTTAAAACAAATTCGACTTAAATTCATAAATTTCTCTTAAATAATGTTTATTTACTCTTTTAAATTACTGTTCAGGAACCCAAAATGGGCCTCGACTTGATAATTAGATAAGACGTTGTTAATTAAATCTTCACCTTAAAATCCCATAAAAGATAACGTAACGTAAAGAAAAAAAGAATGCTTTCATTAATTACAGATTCTCACAACGTTATCGATGCAGAAGACTCTAGAAAAATACCCGAAATCTAATGAAGTTTAAGGTACTTGACATGACCTATCGTTAAGTTAAGAAATGACCTGCTTCCGAAGCTTATATTGGAAGATTCATCGCAAGGGCAAAGAAAGATTTAAGAAATTAAAAATTGAAGCTACGCACAGAAAATCTAATTTATTATGTTTTTATTCGCGTCTCTTAAATCCTTCTCTGGAACTTTACATATTAATGCCCGGGAGGCATGGGAAGAAGAAATCGAAATAATTAAGTTCAGCAACGTCGGTGGTGCTGTCTGATATTTTATTCAAAATCCTGGAGGGTGCATTCGCGTCATTGAGTTTGGATATCACAAGGCGATAAAAAAAAATATTAAATGGCTAAGTCATGTGTGAAGCAGAGGAGGTAATGGGGGGATACAGCTGCTGCATTACGCGCCATTGCGTGGTTAAATTTTAAATATCTAATATTCAAATTCTGCTCTAAGAGCATAATTGTTTCGCTTTATTTAGTAGGTTTGTAAGTAATTTTTTTCTTTAGAACGTTGAATTCATGATTTTGCTGTTTATATAGGAAGTGTTTTGCACTGCTGAATAAGATTATTATTTCAAGTAAAAAAATAAGAGTGAATAATATTCACTTGGTACTTTAAGTCTGGAATAATTACTGGATCTGCATATGTATATAATATTCTTTAATAGATATTTTTTTATGTGTATAGTTTTTAATATACGTTCTTTAACAACGATTATGTAGCAGCAAAATAGAAAGCAAGTTAAATGTATTCCATTTATATGTAGCAGTTAAAAATGGTAAAAACTATTTAATATAAAATAAATTAACTATAAGATTATTATCGAATGTATACAGAGCTTCGCAATTTTGCCTGTATTTCTCTGAGTAATAAACAATACTGCATGAGAAAAAATATAAATTTTTAACTGAAAATTTAATATTTTTAAATACTTGTTAGCTATATCAATGTAGCAGATGATTATAAATGATTTCACAAAAGTTTTAATTAAAATTTTATAAGTTATAAAATGAATTTATTTATAAAAATTACAAATGTTGTATAAAAGCCAAACATTCAGAGTTTAAACGTCTGTATCCCCCAAAAGATGCGTCACATCCGTTGTATAAGACTTCCTTCGGTTTTACGGACAACTTCCAAAACATTTTTACTTAAAATGAGTTATCTTTCTCTAAATAGCAATCGCCGTTTATAATCGCTAAATTAAGTTGCATTTTTACTTAACCTGCATATTATTGGAGCAGTTTAAAAAAAAAATGCTCCACTCTCAATATGATTAGATTGAAGAAGATGAGCATTTTATTTTCAGCAGCTATAATAAATGTTATACTATGCTGAAAATTCCTAAGAATTATTTAATAATATAATGTCAGAGGCAATGGATACCTTATCATCCACAGATTAATGTTAATATCTAGAAATTTAATTGTGTTTTCTTGCGTTAATTTCTCTGAAAAAGAATAGTTAATACTAGTTAATTATATAGAAAAATAAAACTTCCAGGTTATTTTTATTTTTATATCGATCACAAACAGATAATTAGTAATCATTAATCTATAATAATAACAGAAAGAGTCTGTCTGTCTGTCTGTCTGTCTGTCTGTCTGTCTGTATGTCTGTCTGTCTGTATGTCTGTGGATCGCAAAAAACCTGCTTAGACTGCTCTAAAAAATTCGAAATTTTAATATAGATTCCTTTTAATACCTACGTGTGCACCTGAGGCTTAGTTTTTTTCAAATTTGATTGTGATTTTTAATTAATATAATTAGTTTTAAAAAACGTCATCCACGTGGGTATGCGGGACCATAACAGGGCTTGAAAATACATGGACCGGGCCGAAACGGGAGCTTGACCCCATCCTCTATTAGTTTGATTGATTGAGTTTGGTTGAGATATGAGCTCGCCCGAAGGCTGCTTCATCCTCTATTAGTGTTTGCTTTTTTAAGTGCGCATGCGTCATTAATTTTGTTTTGATTTTGAGTGTATTTTCAAAAGTAAACATGCCTGTAAAAGGAAGCAATGCGAAGCTAAAGGGTTCCCAGTAAGGCAGGGCCATACTGCTAGTAGTTAATAAAGTTGATGAAATCAAAGAATCAATTTAATAAATAATACCAATTAAACTTACATAAAGAAATGGTTCTACCCACCGAATTTATGTATATTAATATGTTTAAAAAATTATATTAAACTCTCATCCATATTAAAACATCAAAGAACGAACTAGATATGAAAATATTTTTTAAAAAAAAAGCATATATTGTCTAGATATATAATTTTATTCCGTTTGAAAGAATATGTTCACATTTATATTAGCAAACTAAAACGAAATGCTTTCCAAACTATGTTGATTTTTATGCCACACTTCATTTTATAAAAACAATATCATCAACTATCTTACAAGAAACTCTTGAACTATTCCAAGTATTTCGTGCAAACTATTTGTTGGGTCCCGAATTACACTTCTGTTATTAATCACCATCTGCTCTTTCGTGTTTTCGAAGGAAAACTTGTCCTTAGATGATTGATTGCAGCACCGCATAGCAGTGTGGGTTACTCAATATTCGTATCTTAAGTCATTTGTTGGAATTATTTTTAAATTTCTAACATACTTTTGGAGTAAATCCGTATATGTTAATTACATTTTGCCTTTGAAATAAATTTTTCAATTGAAGAAATGGTTTGTTTATTTTTTTAAATATTTTATGATAGTAGTTCGAAGGTAATTTCCTTTTGAATTATGTGAATTAGTTTTCTGTAACATAAGGTTAAAAAATTAAGAAATATAACTAATATATTACATCAATGATACAAAAAAATATTTTCATTATAAAAATATATATTTTTTTCAATTTTAATATTGTAATTTCATAATTGCACACAAGGGGATTCATGTTTCAAAATAGTATCGTCAAAAAAATACAAAACTACACATCTGGATTGTCAACAAGTTCTTATAAAAATACATTGAAAATAAAAAAATATATAAATTACTTCTTCAATTTCCAAAGAGTATAGAATGTAAGATGAGCGAACAAACCTGAAATATTGTCACTGAAAAGTAAACAGTTAAAATCAATACCATTAGAAACTCGATACTGTTTGCCTTGTGCGTTTTTTTTTTTTTTTTAAGTAAGGCTTAATTTCTTTGAAGTTAGTGTTGATAACAAATCAAATCTTACTAGAAAATAGTTTTATAAAAGTAAAAAGAAAAAATAACTGTTAGTTTAGTGTCAAAAAAAGTATTTGATCAATCTAATTTGTTATTATAACCATTATATAACTAAGATAATCCTCAATTTAAAAATTAAACATTTTTTATGTCTTACTATAAAATGCTTTTTTTTTCTTGAACGAATAGAATTGAACAACTGTTCAGTTATGGTGTATTATTTTATATGACTATGATGTGTTATTAAGGGGTTAAGGGGTGTCAGTACATGATGACCTTGCTTAATGTATACATCTTATATCAAAGCTTGATTTTGATTCAAACCCTATATTAATTAGGAAATGCAATCGGGCCTATTTTTCATTGCCAGTGTTTAAAACACTTAAAAAAAATAATAATAAATGTTTTATGTTCAATAAATTAATGTTATTTAAAATTGTAGCTTGATTAAAGAATCCCACCTTTTTATGGCTAGCCATATTATCAATATAAATTGTTCACTATACTATTTTCAACTTTCAAACAGATCATATTACTGTTGTAAAAACACTATAGGAACACAAATTTTTATTTGCAAATCTAAAATAATTTTTAAAAGATTAAAATGAAATAAAAAATGCTAACACTTTTTGGAAATAAAAATATTTTTGGAGAATGGATTCCAACTTACTTAGACTTGTGGACTGGTTTGGTAATGCATACATACTGTCAACTTGGTCTGATTATTAGGATTTCTTAAACTTGCAAAACCATGACTTCAAAATCGACTTTTGATATACCTTTCCTACATTATTAAAGATATTGTAAATGTAAATATATGCTACTCGATGTCTAGGTAAGTTAAATATGGGTTGCTTTTAAATAGGTAAATAAATCTAATTTCCAAAGCTTTTGGGTTCATTAAATTCTTTAATAAATTTATTTCTAAATAAACATTATTTCAAGAATCAATATGTTGCGACTATTTTTAATTATCTTTCCAGTCAAAGCAAATAATGTTGTGAAACAATGTAAAATAAATGTCTTTAAATGATGTATGGCAGTAAATAAAAATTCACATTTTTCCTACGGCAACACCCATACTCTCTGGAATATTTGAGTAGCAACTGCTTGGGAAGTAACGTAAACATAATATTTCAGGGAGGTATAATTATTTTAAACAACTATTCAAAAGTTAAACACTCACGAATGAAGAAGGAAAATATGGGTCTGTTTAATGTTAATTTGAGTTTGTTATAACAGGAAACACATCAAGCAATGTCTAATTAAATTGTATCATATCTTTATAAATTCAAAATTTGCTTCGTCTGTCTCATTAAAAGACTTTTGAACCGGAATCGCCATGATTTTATTAAATATTCACACCTATAAGTACCCTTGACAAAATTATGGAAGTGAACATCCCAATATTTATAACAGCTAGAAATAAAGCAGCGAAATTGTGAAGTTTCAATCTTTAATTTAAATTTTAATATTTCGGTATGAATGATGCTACATATTATTAGAATATATATTCGACAGTTTGCACAATTTTGACATGAAGCATGAAGTTTTTCGCGCATATGAATAACATTTCATTCATAAGTTTTCGTTATCTAATGGTACTACTTATTTATGAATGTGGACTTTAAGTTCATTATTAAAATTGAAGATTAACAATCATTGTTCTTTAAAATATGTAGGTTAAGTTTGGTAAACTTAGTACCACGATAGACAGGATTCCTAGATTTAAAATCATTTAAATATTCAGCCACGCTTCTGAAACTGGCACATCTGATAAGTTGATTCCTTGTCAAAAGCTCTAGCAATAGTATTCAATTCATACATTTCTTTGTTACAAAAATTTCCCGTTTCTTTAAAGTTAGGCTTCCTTTAGAGTATGTATATACTTTTCTTATTAAAAAAATTATAATTAAATCTATTTTATTTTTTATATTATACGCTAATATTAAGTTATATGCAAATGCTACTATTTAATCCAATAAAGTGTCTTGAATTACGATTTTGAATTTATTTTTTAACCACATGCGCATTTGTTACACACAATATCAGTATTATGTCAATTGTATATCAGTGAACCTTTGTCTATTTCCCGTTTTTAAAATGTTAAGTTAGTTACATAGTTATAAGTTAAATTTTTGGCCAATGTTTGACAAGGACTGATATATGGCTGCACAAAACAACGGTATTCATGCATGCGAATTGATTATGCCTAAATTGTTGCGTTGTTTTAAGAAGAACTTATGCTTTGGCCATAAGACAATCTTATGGAACATTTGGATGCGAAATTAGTTACTCTTAAGAACTATTTTTTAAAACCATTTTTCAATTATAGGAATTATTTTGTCATAAAAAATTGTTAAAATGCTTCAATTTATTGCAGTTAAATTTTTCGTTTAACATAGCAACTTATACTATTCTGGCAGCTAAAGTATGTTATTTTAATATTGCTACTGCAATTTGATATTTATCAAAATTATAAACTTTTAACAAGTGAGTACAAGTACTTTAATAACTCTCTATTGTTTATATGTACCTTACCTTGTATATTCAAATAACTAAATTATTGAAAAAGACAAATTTTGTCTCTTAAAACAATATAATTACAAAATATGAGACTGCAGAACCAGAAAATTATCCATAATTTTCTTGTAAATACACGAACAAATTTAAGCATCCCTTAAAAAAATATTAAGTTACAATTTTATTCACTTGCACTTCAAAATTATCTATACTTTTCTTTTCGCTTGCTGAAAAAATAAGCTGTTATTATTTAAATCAGCTTAACGAGCGCCACCACCCTCTGGTTCTAATAAGTCTCATATTTTGCAGGCTTTCCCACCTACTCTGTCCTGGACGGTGGTCGGGTCGAACTTCCTTGTGACCTCAACACAACTGTGACCGAAGATGAGGTCACGCTGGTCCTCTGGCATAGGGAAGGCTCCGGTAGCCCAGTGTACAGCTTGGACGTGAGGGCCAAAAAACTGTCTGAGGCTCGACACTTTCCTTCGTCCAATGTCAGTTCAAGGGCATATTTCGATGTGACTGGGTCGCCGCCACTACTAACCATAGATGGTGTTAGGAAGGACGAGGAAGGGAAGTACAGGTGTCGGATTGAGTATAAAAGGGCAAGAACAGAAAAGGCTGAACTTATGCTGATGGTCATTGGTAAATATAAATAAGTAATATGAAAATGAACGTTCAACGGTAAAGATACACGGTTCCAAATTTTGGCGCAAGATTGCACCGGAGTCCTGGAAAATTTCTAGCTGCCACCACTATTTCGAGCGTAAATTTGCCAAATTTGTGGTAAAACCATCACTTTAATACACCTCAGAAGAGGTTAATCAACTTTTCAAATAATGGTGGCAGCTAAAAAAAATTCAGGATTCTGGTACAATCATGTACCGATCTTTTTAACAGTACAGCATTTTTTTTACTTTACGGTGTTGAGATTTTTGTGTGCAGCAAGTTGATGCTTTTACTATGTACAACGTAACACCAGCAAAATATCCTAATACCATTTCAATGGAGAATATGGGTGCATCCATTAACTGACCTCAACACCACCACGACTGACTATGAGTTCACGCTTGCCCTCTGGCCAAAGGAGGACTCCGGTAGCCCAGTGTACAGCTTGAACATGCCAGTCACAAAACTTTCTGAGGCACGACACTTTCCTTCCCCCAGTATTACTTCAAGGGCATATTTCGACTGAGTCACCTCCACTACTATCCAAAGATGGTGTTAGGAAGGACGAAGAAGGGGAATACAGGTGTCGGATTGAGTATAAAAGGGCAAGGACAGAAAAGGCCATTGTTAAATATGAAAAAGGATTTGCACTGTAAAGTTACCCCTCATTTTTTTCTTACGTTATGGTTTTGTATTTTTTGTGTGTACAGGAAAAGGATGTTTTTACTATGTACAGCCTAACACAAGCAAAATATTTTGTTAGCGTTTAAAAGAAAAATATACGAGCATTCATTAACTGCTTTTAAAACCAAGTTTACGCTGGTACCACTCAATACATTTGGCATCGCATGTAAAATTAAAGCACATGGTGATGAGCAACAATATGTGATGGCAAATGTGAGGGATAATTTTACATTGTCGTTTAGAGTTTTATACCGTTTATACCACATTACACTGTAAAAAATTAAAGGGATGTTCTTCCATATTACAGCATTATAGGAATAAATAACAGTAAAAGAATGATAATCGTAAAGTCATGGAATAGTTAGCAAACTTAGTGTTTTTCTTGGCTTTCCTTTCATTTAGAGTATAAACAATTCTTATATTTAATTCAAAAACATCAGAAAAGATGACCTACATCAATATAAAAAATGTGCACTGTTGTAGTATATGATTGTCATCATATAATGCATTTTCAGTTACTTCTTATATTTACTAAAAACGGTAAACCAAAACCAAATAACAATCCATTTTCTTTATTTTTTATTCTATAGCAAACTTTTCCGAGTTTCAAATCTATTATTTCTTCTAAGACAATACGTTGTTCTTCCGACAAAATAAATTCAAAAAGTCTCTCCACTCAAGGTTCCCACTCTGAGGAGACAGATGCAAGAAAACCAAGTGGAAAAGTACATGAAAAGTATAAACGAGATCCAACTCCTCCTGTTGTATAAGCAAGAAAAATAGGAGATGCGCCGGAACAAAACCGATTATAAAAAGAAAAATGGAAGACTGCAGATTTAACCACTAAAGGAATTTATTTTAAAGCAAATATCTCAAAAATTCAAACCAGCAGCTGTAGATTCAGTTTATTTTTTGCCTTTCAAATAACATATTATGCTATTTATTTTACTACAAAACTATAGTACACTATCGAAAATATATATTTATACAGAACTTAAAAGTTTGAAGAATATTAAAATAAATGCATAACCATTGGAATCATTACAGTTTGCATATTGTAGTTCTTGAAATCTAAAATATATAGGTTGTTAGTTTTAAGTGAATAAATAGGACTTAATCCTAATCGATTCAAACATTTGTATCAACTATATTTAGATAATTTATGTTTAAGTTTGTGCGGTTCAATTATTTTCATTATGAAAATATGCGTTTTTTAATGATCAAACTAGATATTCACTGATTAGTTTTATCCTCGTGACTGAATATTTTTATTTGAAAGCAAACACTTAATTGTGAACAACACTAACAGTACGACAGTTTTTATTCAATGGTAATAGAACCAAAAAAATAATTATTTGTCCTTAATAGGACAACATGCTTTTTTTTTTCATTATCAAATTGATATGATAAAAGCAAATAAACAAATAAGAGAATTTTTGCTGTGATTGTTTACATACGTTGCATCTTTAGAGTTCTTTAATATACAATTTTAATTAGTTTTAAATCAAATTCAATTCATATGTTTCTCAATAGTTTTCAATAACATTTTTTTAATATGAAATTTTATCTCTTATCTTTATTTCATGTTATTTTTTATCTAATTAAAAATGAAATGCAGTTAATGCTTATTGCATTTTAACTCATTGAATCTTTTATCATATTTCGTTTCGCTCTTTTTATCAGAATTTAAATAATAAGAACAATTAATTTTTTAACAAATATATAATAACATGAATCAAAGAAAATAGTTTTTCCTTCAAGCCTTTGCAATTTGTTTTTGAACATGAACGTAACATTGACTCCACTTATAATATATGATTCGTTGTTTTTATTGAACATAATTTCAATATTTTAGAATCATATTAATTTTTTTATTCAAATTAGACAATTTTTCATGGATATTTTCTACAAATGAATAAAATTTATCCTAACTCATTGAAAGCCATATGAGAAAAAAAATCTGTAAAATGTATAGTTATTCAAAGTACTTAGCAAATTGAACAAGGGTATGTGTAAATTATTGTACTAGTTATCGTGACTAATATCAAGTTGCATTGCTTTAATAATGAATAAAATATCTTTTAGGAAATATAATTATACAAAATATTTAAATGTTTTTCATAAATTATTATTATTATTAAAGACAGAGAATATTAATCATACATTTTTTTTCTAAAATGCAATAGTTTATCAAGACCAGTGTTCACATTAAAAAAATAACTGATGTCTTAATATTTTACTAAAAACCATTTTTTTAATTCTATCAAGTTTCTAAAAGTCTTGTATTTTTTATATTAAGCTTAAGTTTCAAAGAACTAATGAGATTTATTTTAGGAAATAAATTGGATTGTGCAAAATATATTAAAATTGTTACGTCCTATTGTTATCGTTTGAAAATTAAAATACCTTCTTATATATTTACTAAAAAAAATAATAATTAAAAACTCTAAAAAAGGTTTGACTCAAAAAATAACTTACTTTTCGCAACACACTGGTACTCATAGACTGAATGTATATTACACCTCAATCTTAATGTTGGGTACATCATACTTAATCTCCTAGATTCAGTATTTGAAATGGAAAAATAACAATAATCTGTCCTTTTAATAACTGTATCTTAAGAAATAAACTTACTTCGAATACACGAAACTTATCTTCTAAATTAAGAAAATAGTAGTTTTAATTATTTTTAGAAAAAAAGTACACTCTTAATTCTTTTTTTTAGAAAAAAATTAAAAATGTGTTTTTCAAGTTAGTTTAAACCCAGAATATATAAATATAAACAAATGACGGTGCCGTTGTTTAAAAACAAATAAAATATTTTAAAACACATATTTCTGAGATATTCAGGCTTATTAGCTAAAAGCACAATTAATTTCGCATGTTAAAGCTTCGTGTGGATAATTTAATTATTAATTTCCCAAGTGTTTTTTCCAAAATTTTTTTTATTCTAATGCAAATTTAATATTCTACATTTCTCTATGTCCCCCAGAGACAGTTTTCTAAATTTGATTACATATTTCGAAAGTATATCCTCCAAAAACCTCAGTAAAATTATACAAATGTGTTTCGTATATTAGTCATAAAAGGATATTTTTCAAAAAATGAATTTTTAAAAGTACATTTTGCAAGTAATTTTTGAAAACAAAATAATATTAATATTTGCTGAGGATAACTTTTAAAAAAATTTAATTTTATAACTTAATAAAGTTTTTAAACAAGCGTGAATAAATTATAACACACGTTTTATTTTATGTTTTTTTTAATTGAGGAATAGAAATTCCCATAAAACTTTGAAAAACTACGTGTATCAGCCGCCCCGGTGGCGCAATCGTTAGGATGCTGGCCTTTGGATTTGTCGGTTAGGTATGGAGGTTTGTGACCGTCAATAAATGTTGTTATTTGTCTATGTTTGTGTTGTCCTTTCTTTGTGTGTATCTTGTGTTTGTAAAAACTCTTTATGTGTCTGTCCCACTTGACGAAAGCTTATAAGCGGTTCTCTGAACAAGCACACAAGCTGGAATATATATGTACCATACCGTACCATACTACGTGTATCAAGCAAAATAAGTATGACTTTGAAGAAATGTAAAACTCTATACCAATCGAATTCCGCGGTTATAAACAATGGCTGCTAGTAACATTATTTATACTATGTTCAATACATAAATGTATTGATTACATACAATTTTTTTAAATATGCAGGAAAAATTCTTCTGAAAGAGCAATCAAAGGTTAGATTAGGTTTACGAAATTTTACTTATTCGTCTGCATATATTTAAACTTATAAAACACTTAATGTCTTTTGAACATTTTTGTTTATCATGCAATTTAAATATTCAATAAACTACCAAGAGAGTTAAGAAATTGAATTCGTTATTGAAATATACCTCAATATTTTTTTTTCCTTTTATATAAAATAGAATAACATTTTATTAAAATAATCTATGCATAACTGAAGACTACAAAAATTTGTTCAAATTGCGTTTTAATAAACTTATTTTTATGGTTTTACTAATAAACAAAATAATGTCTCTCAATGAAGTATTATGGTTTATTGTTTTGTCAACTAAATTCAAACTACAACTAAAACTTCCATTTTCGATAATGAATTCTCAAGAAAGAGTTATCCAGAAGTATTTTTAAAAAGATGAGATATATATTTCTATATTTAAAAAATACTATAAACACCTGCTAAAACTTGTCACAAATTAATAAATATCCACAATTTTTTTGTTTATGGCATTTTTATTAAATTAAGCAATTATAAATTGTAAAACTCTATCACTAATTGAGAAATATTGTTCTCCACCATACATAATATGTTTCTGAATCTATAGGGGAAAGGAGGGAGGATTGGGACGGTGGGAAGGGTGGGACAGCTGAAACTTCGGCAAAATAAATAACCTAATTTTATTTCCAGTCTCGCCACTAGATAGCATATGTATAGCTTCTTGTTGTTACCTATTTCTAGTTTATCCAGATTCAACTTTCAGTTTACATTTGGAAAAAGTTTATTTTTACACCTCCAGAGAAAGGTGTTAATCTTTTTTTAGTTTTATTTCCTTACACATGTAATTTCTAAAACAAACATAATATAGTGTAACAGTACTCTTAAAGATACAATGTATGATTATCAGCAGTTTACTTAAGCCTAAAGTCAGCATGGTTTATGTGAGAAGTTATTTTTTATAAGCATTATATAGAGGGAGGAATGGGACACACTGAAAGAGGGAGGAATGGGACATGTCCGTTCCTCCCCTTCTAGTCCATTCTTCCTTCCTCGTGTCCATACGACCATTTCCTAAAGCAGAACCATAGGAATCCACTGAATAAAAGTAAAGGACAAACAAGAATATTAACAGATATCCTGAGAAGGAAATTGAATTGAAGAAGCAGAAACTGCCAGACTAGGGGGAAAAGGTGCCAACTAACATATATATGTGCAAGCCTAAAATTTAAAGCCTAAAATTTAAAAATTCAAAAGAAAATTACCGTTCCAAGATATGAATACAGTGATAGCGAAGGGTCATTATTTTCATTACATGACAGTTCAGATAATGACATGGAAATTGACTGGATAAAAGCAATCCTAACATAGGCAAATATAATTTGGTGTTTGTCAAATTCCTCACCAAACGGTCAATTGTTTTCTACATTGCAACGGTGGAGAGTATTGACAATGCTGATAGATACAATGTAAAACTTTTGAGAAGGGATACGAACGTCAATTTATATTTTCCTCAACGGGATGACTGTAGTAGGGGTAAGTGGTGTACCTTGGACATATGTGTACCTCGAACCTATGCTGATTTTAACTCGATTTGCTTAGATATTGAAACAACACCACATGCAGTTAAAGTATTTGCTACCAGGGGTCTCAGTGAAGTTCTATCTGTTTGTTTAAAAGGTCAATTTATTAAAGAGGTTTCGAAAAACTAAATTCACAGTTCAAAAGTAAATTTTTGTCAGATACTTTAGTGTTTTTTTATAGTCAAAGATGTAGTGTTTATTCAGAAACGATGGTTATGCAATATAAAGCAAAGTTTTAGCTATAAAACAGTGCGCTTGAAATTAAGTTAAGTCTAACCTTAACATGGTGATTAACTATTTTGTTTTTAATATCCAAGTAGTGTACCTCGAACCTAATACAAGTGGTGTACCTTGGACTGGTCCAAGATACACTACTATAGGTCTTATGTGCTTCAGATTGTTGAAAACCCTTTATAAAATTCAAGTAAATTTTTTCCTTTGAAAAATTAAGTATTTTAAGCTATTAATATGCAACCCTGATTTGTAAAATTATGTAGAATGAAAATTTTTAAGAAATTTTTATGTAGAGTGATAAATAATTTGTCTGTAGTTAATTATTTAGATTTATGGTAGGCCTATAAAATTTTAACCATATTGATATAAACAAGAAAATAATTATTGCATGCACATCTAAAAATATGATTTTTATAATAAATATCTTAGCAGAACATCCTTCTTACGTTTAGGCCTAGTTGTAAAAACATAGGGGAAAATGTTCGAGTTTTTTTTTTTTTTTTTTTTCAAATTAATGACAGAAAGTTAGCCAAATGTTTTTATATGGCATGAAATGACAGTTTAATATTATGCTGCATTTTAACGGATACACCTGAGAAATATCGCATTACAGCTGAAAAAGCAAAAAGGGCACTAAAAAAACTAAGGCAATAAAACAACTTACTAAGCCAATTGACCTAACATAACCAATTACTACAATCTTGGCTAGAAATAAGAGTAGGTTGTAAAATGTAATTTTGAATTTTTTGTGGCTAAAAAAATATTGGTTTTCGGACTGTAAATTTAGTCTCTCTACCAGTTAATAATTGGTCCAAGGTACACTACCGGTTGGACCAAGGTACACCGCCGGTGGTGTACCTTGGTCCTAATTACATTGTTCTGTATTTATTTGTTTAATAGTTGAAATCATTTAAATAAGATGTTAAAATAAATATATGTAGTATATAACAACATAAAGTATTTAGTAAAAATATTTTTATTCCCTTTTTGCAAGTAATTAAGAAATTAAAAATTGATAAGTTAAAATAGGTCCAAGGGAACCCGCCTTCCCCTATAATAGAAAAAAACGATATTATGGTGAAATTGCTGCCGCCGCAATTGATTGGTGGGACCAGTAAAGCACAGTCTTGCTTTTCTTTTGATGTTAACCTTTCTCATTATGATATTCGATAATTTTTCTTTAGTTTTCAAATGCGTCCCATCCCTCCCATACTCATGTCCCACTCCTCCCACCCAAGAGGGAGGAATGGGACAAAATTCTTGTAATTTGAATTTCTCAACAGTCATAAAATTTCTCAACATTTAAATGGGGTGTATTTTTTAAAAGTAATAGAAAACATGTAAGTTTATTATTTAACCCTTTGCATCTATAAATAAGCAGGGGATAATGAATAAAAAAATATTTATGCGAAAATGTCCCAACCCTCCCTCCTCTCCCCTACAGCAAATAAGATTCATATAATTTTGAAAATATTTTAAGAATAATTTTAAAACTTTTTCATTAATATTCAGAAAAATATAGTGTGAGCCTTTAAAAATTATTTTTTCCACTACGCATTCAATTTAAATATTGACCGGAAATAAGTGGTATATTGTCCTCTTTCCTTAGAATGTTCAAATTCGATGCAGACACTATAACCCCTATTACACAAAGTGCCGTAACGGCATAGTCTTTATTACTTCTGGGTCCTATTGACAGTGATGGGACGGAATCACTTACGCTTGCGTCAGTTGCATTCATTTTCTAATATTAAAAATAAAGGAAAAGTTTCACATTTGATCAGAAACATGCCATTAGCTGAAGGTTTCCCATATTTTCAGAAACAATCCAGTTACCGGGGAAAACTCTGAATTTATCTGTTATGAAAAAAGTTTTTTTTTTAAAGTTATAGCATTATTATCGTGTTAAATTGCAGATATATAAATCATAATTAACACGATTTAAAAATACGCAGTAAACCATTCCTCATAATAATAATATATATAGATATATTTTTAAGATTTTAAAATAACCACTAACAATATTTTATAATTTTAATTTTAATCAAGAATGTTTTTATTACAATCGATTGTAGTTTATTTTTTAGTTTATTGATAGTCAACATTTTATTTTGTATGTATATATTTAGTGAATTTATATTTTTTTCATTGAAATTCGTTTTCTGAAGATTTAATCGAATTTTGTTTTTTCAGCTCCTCCAAAAGAAGCAATAATCATGGATGAATATGGACAGCACTTACGTGGATTGATTGGACCTTACAACGAAGGATTTCCATTGGCACTTGCTTGCGAAGGGGAAGGGGGTAAGCATTTCAATAATTTTGTACGCAATGCTTCAGAGAAAAACATGCAATTTATAGGGAATTTAATTAAATTGTTTTGGAAGACAAACACCAATTTATATTAAGAATCAGATTCGAGTAAACATTAATAACATTGGACGGAGTATTTTGATTTTTTTCTGACATTTTAATCAATACATTTTCAAAGCTAAGTTAAAAATAAAGGACGTTTTCGATGTCATTGAATTTTTTAACAGATCACAAGTTTCTTTCCAATTAATTTCCAATTTTCAAAAGTTTTAACAAAGTTAAAAATAGTTTAACTGTAACTATTTAGAATTATTTGCATAAAACCACAATAATTTCGTTTTTACTACCACAAATTATCATTAATCAATCTGTAAACGAATCTGAAAACGTCTGCTAAATGTTTAAATCATAATTTCGTTGACTTACCTAGAGAAATAAACGATGACGTTCGATTATATCTGGTAAAGAAAAGTCAATTTGATGATGGTCATAATGTTAATGGGTTGCCCAAATGTTTGGTAGTTTGCAGTGGTATGTTCGTGTTTGGAAATAAACAGCTCCAGTGTGTGAACTCAAAAATGATGATGTACAGGGTGGTTATAAAATAACGCTCGCTATTCGGAGTGGTCTGTAGCTTGAATGAATAATCCAAATGCATCAAAAATTGAGACACTTACTAAAACAGCTCCAGTGTGTGAACTCAAAAAAGATGATATACAGGGTGGTTATAAAATAACGCTCGCTATTCGGAGTGGTCTGTAGCTTGAATGAATAATCCAAATGCATCAAAAATTGAGACACTTACTAATCAAAAAGAGGGGAAGAGAATGGAATCATAAAAATACAGAATCCTAAAAAAAATCATCAGAAAAAACAGACTCATCTCTTGACCAGAATCTAAATCACAGGGCGTCGTCAATTATGGCCAATTACGGCCAACACAGATTATTACGCCTCGTAATTTAGAACCCTGGTCAAGAGACGAGTTTCTTTTTTACGAAAAAGAATGGAATCATAAAACAGAAACTCGTCTCTTGACCAAGGTTTAATTACGATTCGTAGCCAATTATATCTAATTACCGCCAACACATCCAATTACGCCTCGTAATTTAGAACCCTGGTCAAAGAGACGAGTTTGCTTTTATTATTTCATTCTTTTTCCCCCTTCTTGATTAGTAAATGTCTTAAAGTTTTTTGCATTTGGATTATTCATTAAAGCTACAGACCACTCCGAATAGCGAGAGTTATTGTATAACCACCCTGTATTTATGAATTAGGTGAGGCACACAAATTACATGTCCCTGAGGGATACAAATCCAGGTTAGTTAGATAGGTGATGCTATACGGTTAGGTTAGGTTTGAATTATCGTCGCACTAGAGCTACACAAGGCTATTGGCGAGGGGCGTCGTTTTTTAGAACCCCAGTCAAGTGACGAGCCTCACCTGAATAGGCACCCAACGCAACCGTTAAGGGCGACATCGTACACAGCGTTAAGACTTTGAAGGATATTTATCGTGCTGTCCCTTACACCGGGTATTATTCGTCGGAAACTTTTGGCAGCATGGGCCGTTTATAGGTCGGCAGTTAGTTCGGCGATGCCCGGACCTGAACCTGGAACCTTCCGTATGCTAAGCGAGTGCTTAACCGACTGGGCTCCCCCTCCCCCCCCAAGTCAATAATGACAAACTTTCAACGTCATCCAGGCCCAACTTGATGCACACTTGTCAATCAAAGGGGTCCAAAGTTCTTTCATTCGTTGAGACAGTCTCGAGTGAAGTCTTGGCAAGTGATAGTGACTTTTCTTGAGGTCTCAAATTCTCCTTTAAGACTCTATCTGTAAATGTATTGAGTATGTAAATGTATTGAGTATGTATAATAAATGAGCCATGACAAAAACATTATTTTTATTTGTAACAAAAAAAATTCATGGGATATTTGTGAACTTCATTCATAGATAATGGTAAGTAACTAAAATTTACAAATGTAGTCCACACCATCTTGATTACAAAAATATCATAAATAACTAGTCATAGATGAGCATATAACGTGGTTTTAAGTTCTTGTTCTTACAGAAATGTGATGATGAACGTAAGTAAGTGGTGTTATGGGTAATATGCAAAGTGGTATATAACAACCATCTATACATATTTAAAACCCTGCTTATCTACTTTGCATCTTATAGATGTTTTGCTCCAAAATTTATGATTATATGGCTATATTTTTTATCAAACTATTGTAAGACAATTATGTATTAAAAGTTTATATTCTGAATTTAAAATTACAGAAAATTTTGACCCCGTGAAAAATGATTACCTTTTATCGCACATTTTCTTTACAAATCACTATGCGCAACTTCTATGATTGCTTATATCATAAAAGAACGTCCGTTTTGTCAATACTCCTTAAAACGATTCCTAGGAATTGCGAATTTTTTTTTTAAATCATCATAATAATCTTAAATTTAAGTTTAATGATCCAATCCCAATGTGCGATCTCCCTTAGAATTTACTTACCAAATAAAAATGTAACTAAGTTTTGAAAATTCGTTATTGTGTAACATTGTTTGTCCTTCATAAATTGTTCTGTACTATAACCTTCATTTATCTTACAATTTGTTTATCTAGATAAACAAAAAATCTTGCTAATAGTCATTAATGAGTATTTTAAAAGAAATATTTTATTACTTGACCGCCTTTAATTGCGAAGATTTTTTTTTCCCAGTTAATAGCTGGTATGTATATCGTGATGTGAAGTGGAAAAAAGAAATCGCCCTTTATACGATACATATTTTTTATTTCATATACTCAGACAATAAAACACAGAGAACTTGTTTGATATGATAAAGTATGACGTTGCTGTGCGATTGTTCTAAATTGATAATTTATTTAACAAGCAGAAAACATAATCTATTTTCTTTTATTATGACCATAAATTACCACGTATCAAGGGGACCAGCCCATAAAAACAAAAGCCGCAACTCTCCCAACCTATCACTTCCAACACGCTTCCTAAGACGAATCGACCGAGCCTCAGCAGTGTCCTAGAATCCCCAGCTAAAGTACAATCCAGAATCCTACTTCTTGGCTTTACAAGAACAATAAAGTAAACCACAATTATTATTACACCACTTTTACTCGAAGCAAGCCAAAAGTCTCCATGATCATCAAATAAGGTGGCTTATAAACAAAGTGGTGTGACCCTACCCTTGCGAAGCACTTCACTCTGCCTCTGAGCACCCCATATATTTCCCGAGGATTGGGCGAAACTATCTACGAGTTTTGTGTTTATTGACGCATCAAATCAATCCTGGAATCTTCTAGAATCGGACCGTTATCTCCCTCCAAATGTTCTTGATTTTGCAGAAGGGTAATAATATCTCGAGGGGGAACATTACCCGAGCTGAACTACGAGCCCTGCTCTCTCGTCTCTCAACAAACAATAGATTTTCTGCTGCCCCCGAGTCCCCGCTTATTGTATTCCTTTTCTATGGCTGCACCATTCTGGCTGCCTTTACGATGCGCTCATGGTAATGTCCTTTCTGTATTTTTATATCTCGAGATGGATGCTCTGCGGGGAATTGTGATATCACAGGAATTATGAGAATTCCTTTGTTTTGTCAAAATATAGTGTAAGTCCGGGTAAAATTTTCAATGGGTTAGCTGTACCAAAAATGTAATAAAATAAATTTATGGTGTGTTTATAATATGTAGAGCTATTTAGGTAGAAGGTCAAAATTTAAAGTGTTCGTTTCAAAAGAATTAAATTTACATTAATTTTTTCAACTATTGCTTGACCAGGGCTAAAATTGTTCGGCTGTGTATAAGTTTTAAATCTTAAATAATTACGTATAAAAAACCTTAAAATGTTTTATTGGCAACATATTTATAATTTAATATTCAGTTTGATTTCATTCTATTAAATAAATGAGATTTAAATGTTCATAAAATTTTTATTGAATTATTTTAAGGATAAAATTAAGGCTTTACGTGCACTAGTATTTTAGCACACAATAAACTGAATTCACTCAGAACTATAAAAAAAGTTGTAATGAATATTCATATGTCGCTAAAACATATAAAAACCGAACGTCAAAAGTAAATCAATTTTTATCACAGTTAAGTTATTTTTATATTCATTTATCTTTACGAAAAATAAAGCCTTTTGGCAAACTAAACGGGGTATGTAAATGCTTTACGCAACATTCAGAATATAATACACTTGTAAGGAAATAATGCCTTTCACTCTATATTAACTTATGTTATCTTATTTTGAAAATAACACAGAAAAAATAATCATGTGTTAAAAGCTTTAAAACCCATTTTATACAGATAAAGTTATAAAGAAGATATAAAAAGAAACTAGAAAAAGCCATTTACAAGCTCATTTTGCACACCAAAAGTAAAGCAATTTAAAATTTAGATTATTATAAGCTTCAATGCCTTTAACAACTTCAAATAATGACGTCCGAGAGAGAATACTCATTAAAACATTTATCAGTAACACTAAATAATTCTTATCACGGAATGTTTTGTAGAAATACGTCACTTTTTATCTCTCACTGACGTTAGTTATTTGTAATGAATCCTTTGAAACGCTCTAGAAAAAAGGAATCCCACTTTTTAATTGGAGAAAAAACTGCTGAAATATATTTTCTGGTGAAGTTTAAAGAAACATTTCGTGAATTTTTTTATTAAGATAGAATGAGCATAAATTTGTCTTTATGCTTGTTTCAGGGTTCTTACTTTTAGCTTTAATATGTTTTTATTATATTTTAATAAACGAAATTGTGTAGACTGCAGATTGTATAAAAAGTTTATTTTTTCTTTCCCAGAAAGATGATTTCTAGATTAAAAAAAAAAGATTTAGGAATATAACGTAAATGTACCTTGCACTCTATTTAAAATATAAAAGTGCATACGTTGTTAAGTTTTTTTCAATTTAATAAATAACAAAAATTCAAGAAATTTTTGTGAATAAACACATGTCACATATTACATAAATATTTTTATATTCCCTTATTTTAGATGCGTTAATAACAGCCCTCGTGTAGCTCTAGTGGGACGATAATCAAACCTAACCTTAAGTAAGATGCGTTAATCAAAAATTGTGGCAGACCTACGATTAAAACTAAAAAATTTTATTTTTGCTTATTTTCAGCAAAAATAAACAAAAAAAAAAGAATTATTGCAAAACGAAACGCTTGCGGTATACACTGTAAAATTTTGGTGTCAATTGGTGTAAAGTTACTCCATAAAACTTGCAGAAACCAGAAAATTATGAAATAGTTTTTTGGAAATTATTACTTACGATTATGTTTTGTATGAGAAAATAATTATATATAATGCTTGCTCACTGATGAGTTCCAAATGCCCACATAACATTGAATACTTAATTTATCATATTATTATGTTTTTGTGCACACTGTAAACATATGGTGAAAGATTACTCCGTAAAACCGTTGGTAGCATAGACAGCCACTTTTTTTTAAAGGAATCAACGATCCTCAAATTTATACAGTAGAGTTTACATTGCATAATAGGAGAAGACTTGATACTTTTTCTTACTTTGGGGTGGAACGTTGCTCCAAAATTATGGTGGCAGCACATGACCAGGTTAACAGATTACCGTTTTTCTTTTTTTTTTTTTAAAGAATTTTAGAGAACAAACAGTATGCCAAAATATGGGGATTATCAAAATGTTGCAATGAAGTATAGGATTAGGGATATTTATTCTGGTGAAACAAAATAGCCTCACTAGAGTTACTCGAGGGCAATGACAAACGAATATTGGATCTTCGGTAAACTAACGAGACCAGCACTCTGCGGCCCGTCCGTTGCCGAGTGATTTGGGCATCAGCCTAGAGATTCAACCATCTCAGGAGTAAAGGGTTTCGAATTCCGCCTTGCCTACTTTCCAGTAAAGAGAGTCGATAAATGGGATATTTGTACTTTAAGTAGTTGAAAAAATACTCAACTCAACACGGAGGGGCCTGAGTACACTGGTACAGGCGTATTCGTTAAATATGTGGAGTCCAAAGCCTCGACGTCCTGCGTACGATGTCGCTCGATGTTCAATTGGGTACCCGCTCAGGTGTCACTTGACCATGGTTCTAAATTACGAGGCGTTATTTTCTGAGTTAAAGCTCCTTTTAAGGATTGCTAGAAATAGGCAGCCGTAAAACTATGATTTACCAGCATTATAGCTGGCCCGTCCGTGGCCGAGGGGTTAAGGCATTCGCCCCAGGATTCAGCCTTCTCAGGAAGCGGAGGTTCGAATCCCACCTACTGCCAGTCATCCTATAAATCGGATATCTGTACTGGGAAAGAGTAGAAAATCCAACTCGTAACGGATGGGCCCGAGTACAGTGGGACAGACGTTCGCGTTAAATCTGTGGAGTCCTAAGTCCCGACGGCGTCAGTGCACGATGCTTGAAGTTCCGTTGGGTCCCCGCTCAGGTGTCCACCTCGTCACTTGACCAGGGTTCTAAATTACGAGGCGTTATTGACTTTGTTAAAGCTCCTAATGGAGGCAAGAAATAGTCAGCCATAAACGATTACACTACACTGCACACACTAGAGCTGACAGCCAACACAACTTCATAATGTTACTATACGTGGCGCTAGGACTTAGTACAGCAAAGATATATGTAGTATGCGAGGGCCGAATTTGCAGTGATACAATCCGTGGTAAAGAGTCTAGGTGTCATCTCTCATTGAGATAATGATTAATTGATTAATCTATTTTTAACTTTAGATATATATTAATCATAACTGTTTGAAATAAACATAATTTTCTATTGGTGATTTATAATATTTCTCTTAAGTATTCCAAATGAACGGTATAAATAACTACCAAAAATCGTTCCGCTTTGTAATTGTATTGATAAATTGCTTTTGAGAACTACCTATTTGTAATTACAGTATCCTTTACTACTCCATTAAACTAATTAATCTTCTTGGAGGTGGTAAGTAGACGTTTGTCAGTTCTTTTCTTGTTCCACTGGCGAGAAAAATTACAATCAACATTTAGATTCCTTTTGTGCAATCTTCACAGAGAAATTCGCACAAAACGACTCTGGGCATTAATTTTATTCACTCCATTATGCTATGAATAAAACAAATAAAAAGTGTGCCCCCACTCTCATAACTGTACTGAGGGTAAATTTTTTTGGAGGCAATTTCCTTAGATATTATTTCTGTCTTAGTCGTCAGCGCATCCTTTTCAAAAAGGCTTCATCTGTTTTTTTGCGTTAAAATAATGCTGATCCCAACGTAGGTTCCTAATATGAGGATGAATTTATCCCTTTGGCGTGAGAAATAATGTGTTGACCGATTTAAATAGCTGCACTGAATGTTGTTTTAGGTGAAATGTGAATGGCATTGCGTTAGGTTTTATTGTATTTACATGACTTCGAAATGATTTTTCAAATGATTTCTTCGAATGATTTCAATAAATATTAAAAATTATCATCTGGAACTTGAATTTTTCTATAGCTTAAATAAGACAATCGGAGCTAAATAAGTAACTAAAATAAAATATTCTTTATTTAATATTTTTATCCAAGTCAAAAAGGTAATAAAATTTTAAAACACGCTAATTTTAAAAAAAATACTATTTAAAATGCCGTGCACTTTTACCTCAAATGATTACAACAATCATAAAAACTTCACTGCATTATCGTAAGGAAGTATTATTTTCCTTCTCAAGTGTGACAAGAATTCTCTCAAGTGACAATACTGCGGAAGTCAACTGAGATGCATTTCGAAGAGGGTTCCAAGTGGGATTGGTGTTCCTGCCGCCTCAACCCCTCTTATTTTTCCGGGCCTTCTCTCGCCAGACTATGATGGATGCTGATATTTACGGAATTGTCTTGATGTTAAATGGCACAAAGGATTGCGAGAACAAAGAACTTTTTTTCTTCACTGGGAAGAAAGAATGGGACAAAAGAGCATTTGACGAATTGATTGAGTGAAACGAAAAACATGATTCTAAGGATGCCCTTTTTGGAGTGGGAAAAAACACAAGGAAGCTTCACTTCTTTAAGAGTGTCGTAGAAGAAGTGAAAATGACACTCAAAAACATTCTTTTGTGTAAATGCAGATTTTCATTCTCTTATTAATTGCCACTTCAGTGCACCAAAAGAGAGAAAAAACTCTTGCAAATGTATATTTTAGTGTTTTGTTGATGCATCGAGAAAGTAGATACATCATGATTTACACTTAAATATTCCTAACAAGAACGTATACAGAAAAATATCTTTCAGGGTTTAGAAGAAATTGTTATATAAGCAAATTATCTTTACATTTTTATAAATAATTTATTTCTAAGTAATACATTTTAAACCAATGTTGGATAAAAAAATTATGAATTGAGTGCTGATTATTTATGCATTGTGTTACTATGTTTTAGGGAACACAATTATTTTAATTTCATTTTTTTATTCAAAATAAGAGTGAAGACTAAAAATGGTTAGAATTTATTTCTTGGTTTTACCTAATTACTAATCATAATGCAATAAAAGTTTTTGGTGCTTTATTTCTAAAAACAAGTATGAATAAATGACATGATTGTATATTAAGTTGCATGAAAGAGTTCCATTTTTGTACATTCAAAAATTATATTTTTATCAAAGTCTCGGTTTTGACTTTAGTTAACATCTGAAAAAGAACCTTGCTATTTAAATACACTATCTTAATTTTTTTTACCGCATTTGAATAAATATGAGTTTATAAATGTGAGCATGTGTCTGTGAAACTTTTTAACTGCAACTTTATGCCATTAGTTTTTTTTTCACACGTAGGTTCATTTTGTATCATTAAACTTGAGTTTATTTTTTACTTTAGTTTGAAGAAAAAATTTAACTCATTTTGTTGAAAAGTGTCTGTATTTTTAAATAAATGTAGAGCATGCTTACATAAAAATAAAATTTGTTAAGTACCATTTAATAATATTTTTTGGATATCAATAAAACACATAAAGGTATAGTATCTATAATAATAAAAATGAAGTTTTGTATGTATGTATGTGTGTGTGTGTGTATGTCTCTCCGAAACTCACAAACTAGACATTTGTTTGACTCGTAACTTGGCAAAAATGCGTAGTTCATACTTGAGTTACAAAATAAGAACTTTCAGAGCTCAAAGTGTTCTATTTTTAGAGAAAATTCGAATTTTCTGGAAAAACTACACCACTTTGGCTCAAAACCGATCATTTTTTTTCTTTCCTGATGCCATCTGCTGAAAGAATTAAATAAAACTTTCAACGAAAATAAATAAAATTGAAAATGTTTATTTTATTGTAGTGTCATAACTTTCAGAAACTAAATTCATTATTTGAAATTAATTGATATGTTTTAAGTGACGTATTTCCGACCAGTCTTAATTCTAAAATTTAGTGTGGGTTTAGTTGATGATTTTTTCATTGATGGTTCTATTGATTGCAAATATGTATATTTAAAATAAATGTATAGTTACAACTGAAGTTAAGCTATTACTAAACTATGATGGTTAATATATGTTTTTATTTTTTCGCCAAATACGTTGTTAATCTCGCCAAATTACTAATTAAAACTCGCCAAATGGGAATAATGTTTTGAAGCTATTGCTGAATAATGACGGTTAATAAAAACCATCGCACTAGAGCTGCAAAAAAGGTTTCATGTCTTTGTTTTTTCACCAAATACGTTGCCAAACTCGCCAAATTATCTCTAAACTCGCCAAATGGGCAAAATGTTTATTAAGCTATTGCTAACAATGATGGTTGATAAAGGCCATCGCACTAGAGCTGCATATAAGGGTTTTATGTCTTTGTTTTTCGCCAAATACGTTGCCAATCTTGCCAAATTACTAATTAAAACTCGCCAAATGGGCAAAATGTTTTTAAAGCTATTGCTGAATAATGATGGTTAATAAAAGCCATGGCACTAGAGCTGCATATAAGGGTTTTACGTCTTTGTTTTTTTCGCCAAATACGTTGCCAATCTCGCCAAATAATTAATTAAAACTCGCCAAATGGGCAAAATGTTTATTAAGCAATTGCTAACAATGATGGTTGATAAAGGCTATCGCACTACAGCTGCATATAATGGTTTATGTCTTTGTTTTTTCGCCAAATACGTTGCCAATCTTGCAAAGTTAATTATTAAAACTCGCCAAATGGGCAAAATGTTTGTTAAGCTATTACTGAACTATGATGGTTAATAAAGGCCATCGAACTAGAGCTGCATATAAGGGTTTTATTCTTTATTTTTTCGCCAAATATGTTACCAGTCTCGCCAAATTATTTATTAAAACTCGCCAAATGGGCAAACTGTGTTTTTTTTTTAAATAATTCACAGACTTGTTGGTTGTGCTAAGGTCATTGTGTTAGAGCTGTATGATGGGTGTGTTTGTAGCTATATCTATTTTCTAGCCAAATTATTTCCAAAAACGTACCAAAAGAGTTAAAAGGATTTATGTATTAATGAGGGAATTGTGATGGCATTAATGAGTGCATTTTACAGTGTATTTTTGATTTTAGAATATTAGGGCAATGAATCGGGATTTTATAATTGATAACGAGGGGAAAGAATAACTTAAGTTTATGATCTTATAACAGGTTATATGTTGCACATACTAGGATCTATTTGATTTTTTTAATCCGTGCGAAGTACGGGTATAAATTTGCTAGTAACTTATAACAATGTTTTCCCTTTTTAATGATAGGGAAACCAAGGGTAGCTTATGTTTTTTCTTTGGGGTTGGATACATTTAATTCATTTTTGAAAATATAACTATCCTTATTTATCTACAAACTTCACTACTTTTCCAAACAAAATAAGACTATTTATAATAATAAGTAGTAAATAAAATGAAATTGCGGTTAAATGCAAGCACGTTTGTGCAGAAAAGCGTGCCCTGTATTCGCGTATAGTATCCCAGGCTGCCAAAAATGCAAAGAGAAATTTTCTTAACTATTCTTAAAAAGATTTAACACACTTAAATAAAGTTTTTTGTTACATTTTATACACAATTCATTGTCAACTGAACAAGCATAAAAATATGCTAAGAAAATGAATATATATTGTAAAAAAATATTTATTATAGGGGAGACCGGGTCTAGCTGATGCAGGGGATGCAGGGTCAAGTTGATACAGTCAAAATAACTCAAAATGCGCAGACTCAATTAAGTGGGTACTCACTTGACTGGACGGCTGGTCCGTCCTCAGCAAACACGCGTGAGCACTAAGAGGAGGTTGCTTTGTTCTATGAGTTATGAATTAAATACTGGTTTTGAGCTTTAAAAGTAAATTTTTACCCCTGTATTTGAAGTGTTATTGAAAGTTTACTTGTTAGTGGATTGTGTTATCAATAGCATCACATCGTTGCATGCTATAAAGGTAAGAATGTAACCCTTATAGACTTTATTCTAGCTGTTATTGGTTTCCCGTATTTTGTGGTTTAGTGTAATGGCGACGGTTGGGTCAAGTTGATACGCTTCCTTGGGGTCAAGTTGATACGGTGTATCAACTTAACCCACACAATTTTTCATATGTTGCATTTATTTATAGATACCAAGGAACTACAAGAGGCGAAATACCAATTGATATTTTTAGAAGTGATTAGAAATGGCAGAATGTCTATTAGGGAAGCGGCCAAAATCTTTAATATAGACACAATGGCTCTTTACAGGTTCAATGCAAAAAAGGAAAAAAAATGGAAATGCCAGAGGCTACTGACGAGGTAGTAAAAATATGTTATGCTATACATCGACAAATATTGACTGACGAACTTGAGGAGGAGCTTAGCAGATATATTTTAGCAAGAAAATAAAAGTTAAAATTGTTCAAATCATTAGGGGTTAATATTACCAAGAATGGAAGAACAGAAAAGAACAGAAAACAAAGAATAAAAAACCTGGCAAACGAAGTTAAAAATAAAAAAAAAGAGAGAAACGAAGAAAAATTGAAAAAGAAGAATCGGACTCTGATGAAGGCGAAGAGTCTTTTTGTTTGGTGTGCTTTAAAACATATTCAACGTCAAAGCCTGGCCAGGACTGGATACAATGCATATCCTGTAAGAAGTGGGCACACATCGCATGTGCTGAAGACAATCCATTTTACACGTGTTTCAACTGTCAATCAGATCCCAATTTCTCAGGCTCGGAGTAATCAGTTACAATCAATGTAGGCCCTATCATGTAAAACTTTGTATCATATAAAGTTAAGAACCTATTTATATTGTAAAATAAAACACTTTTCATAATTACTGTATTTTTTATACGATATATTTAAATATTTCCTAGCACCGTCTCAGCTTACTCATATGCGTATCAACTTGACCCAATGCCGTATCAACTTGACCCAGATCGGGGTAAGTTGATACACAATGCAACATTTAAAAAAACATTTTTTTGTCAGTGAAAATTCAATTATATTTAAATTATAAAAATGTCAGGCGTTAGCCAAACAGTTATAGTTACTAACTACACTTAGTTTGTTTCAAAATATTGACAGAAAAAAATTACAAAAATCAGAAAGTAAAAAGTGTATCAACTAGACCCGGTCTCCCCTACTAATTTTTAATCCAACAAAAGCCAATAAAGAGCATTATTGTCTGGATCACAATGTGTGAATTCAGCATATTTTATAAATTCTCATTTTGTGAAGTCGTAGATGTGATGATCATTTTTATATTTGGCTTGAAATTTGAAATATGACTATATATTAAAAAATATTTCAAAGAATCAGATGCACTAAGAATGGTTATGTTGCTCATAATTTTTTTAAACAGACAATTTGATTTCAAACTTCAAATTCTGATAACTGCTTTTCTGACTTTTTGGATAGGTTGCATACATAGCTTTGTTGTATTTTCTCAGCTTGTGTACGTGTATTTCACGTTAATTGCCGTGACCGCGGTCCGTGTTTTCATTTCTATCAATCGGGAATTCAAACTGAGGTACATGAGCTTCAAAAAACTATAAAAAAAAAAGTGAAAGTTTGAATTTAGCACATGTTATTTGAACCTGATTCATTTTTTACTGTGTAATTGGAAATAAATCGAAAATTATTGATACATATGGGACTGGAGTAATGAATAGACAAATGAAAATCAAGCGCACTATTTCAATCATTACATAAAATCAGTGAATACATATAAATCAAACATTTCGTATTACACCATCATTAAGAGTAAGAGGCTAAAAAAAGAAAATTTGATTATGTTTTTGTCCAATTTGAATCCAAAACAATTCACGAAAAAGCTATGGTTAGCAACGTCTGACTTCCCAACTTATGATTTATTTGATTGATGATTAAAATATATTTATTATCTAACGGAATGTTATTGTTATTTAAAAAATAATTATGCGTTGAACTTTGTTCAGTAAATTTATATAAGAAAATTGTAATGCACGAAAACAAATTGTCTTTGAAAAATACTTTTGCCCTATCTATTTAAAAAAAAATTTCGAAATTTAGCGACTGTAACAAAATTGCGCAGTGATATTTGAGCTTTTTTTTTTCATTATTTCTTGACTAATGAGGGAAATCGGGTAAAAATTTGGTTTTTGAAACTTGTAGACTGTTATCTGCATTACAGTAACAATTTGAGTGATTTTAAGATAATATTGAAATATTGTTATCTTAAAAATCTTAACTTGTTACTTTTAATAAATATTATTAATGAGTATATACATAGATGATAAATAATTTTTACCCCTAAATGTGCAAATGTATAAAAAATTACTGCTTCCTATTGAAATTATGTAAAAATCTTTATACTATATAAGGTCAATCCCATGTTTACAACTATTTTTTTTTCTTTTAACATAGTTTTAAATTTTTAAAAATGACTTTTTGGTGATTCATTAAAGTATCCTTTAAGCTTTAATTTTGTAGCACATAGTACCCATTGTTTTCTGACACGTACATCTTACATTAAGCAGTCGAAGCACGTTAACACAAATTTGAAGGGAACACCGAAACATTTCGTGTTATCCGACTTTCATGGGACTTTTTTTTTTACATTAAACCAGTTAAAAGTTTTTTTTAAAAAATATATCAGAAATTTTTTTTGTTATTTTTCAATGTAACACACTATACAGAATTAGTTATTCAATTAATCAAGTTCATCTGGACTCGTACATACTATAGAAAAAATTAGGATTTTTTTTCTTGTTGGTTTAAATGATATTGCTGCAAAGGCCACTTCTATTTTATCCCGATTTTCGGAAATCGTTAAAATGGTTTTGTTAGCTTCGGAAAATATTTAGACGCAATTTTCGCTTTTTGTGAACATTTTTCGTCAATAGCATTAAAAAAATGCTTTTGTTTCTAAAGAAATAGACCGCTGTTTTCAATTCATTTCATATGAAAATCGATAAGTTTAAATGCAAACGAAATTTAATTTCTCATGCTGTTTACCTTTGACCCTCTGTAGCGATACACCTACGCTTTCATGACGTAATGGATCATCCTACGCTCGTTGAATGTTTCATTGGATAAAAATTAACGAATCATGGAGATCTTATGATTTTCTCCGAACCAGAAGTAGGAGACAATTTATTTTTAGAATGTTCCTTGCCGTTTCTAATGTTTTCATTTTTTATTTAAAACTTTTAACTACAATCGGCAAAAAGTCAAATTCTGGATATTTTGTTCGGGTTAAGCGGGATTCGGTTTTTAAGATTTTTTGTATCATTAGCTTAAAAGTTTATTGGCCGGGGAAATTCCTTTAGTTCATCGTAAGTGAATTGAATCATAAACAAAACTAACTTTTAAACTGATTTTTTTCATATCAACAGAAGAAAAAGTATCTTCATAAGTTCTTGTAAGGGCCTTTTTATAAATAAGTTCTACAAGTTTTTACCAAATCTCTATGTGTAGAGTATTTGTATCGTTATCTAAATGATCGCAGAACATGAAGTGTTTTCAGGGGGTACCCGGTTTTGTACCTGACTTTCCGGAAAAATACAACATTTGCCTACTGAACTGCTAAAGTAAGTAAGTAAGTTATTCGGTTTGTCAATAACATCAAATTTCGGGAAATTTAGGTAAATGAAATTTGCAACATGTTCCTGAACTGAAGAAATCGTGACCGAATGAGTTAGGGCATGTTTCTTTATACCTACCCAGGCCCCTGATCACCAACTTGACGATAAATGAAAACGCCTTAAATTGCCTATAATGCAATTACGAAAAATATGGACTTACAAACATCCATACAACATAAAAACCATTAAAACACATTTAAAGGACTATGTGGATGTGCTAATTGACATTTTTGAAAAAAAAATAATTAAGTTGTTGAGATAATGAACGTGCTATTCCCTCCTTCAAAGATAACAAATGAACAATTGATTTTGAACTTTATGTTAAATATATATTTTTACCATTTACAATTGCCGCTTTTAACGTATCTATGAACAAACAAACTTTAAAGCTCATTTTCTCCTTTTCACTTTTTTGTCACTTCCACTAAGCTCTTTATTTATTTCCGCTGTGTGCCTATTTCGTTATCAAAAACTGATGAACTGTCAGCGAATCGCACTGTGTTATATACAATGCAATCAACTATGTGCCCCTACTGTGCATTATTGCATTCCATTATATTTGCCTTCTTTAATAATCCATTACCATGCATTGCAGGTGACCCCTCCCCTGCCGTGAGATGGTGGCGCGACGCAGAGCTACTGGACGACTCGTACTACATCACCCCCCAAGGGTTCGCCCGGAACGAGCTTCTGTTGGCCAGCCTCAAGAGAATCGACCTCATGACGAGGCTGACCTGCCAAGTGTCCAATTCCAATCTCACGGCGCCCGTCACCAGCTCGGTCATCATCGACATGAACCGTAAGTGATTGCATTTGCATCGGATGTGCTAGGGGGGCCGATTGTAGCTAGGATGGGATGACACCGGTTCAGTTGAGGGATAAGTTAATCAGACATGTTGATTCTCCGGATAATAACAAGGCTATATCGAATTAATTTACTTTCTGGATTTCCGTGTCACATTTAGCAAAATGTAATTTTAATTTATATTCTACACTTTTTAATGAATACCCGTTCTTCGCACTTAATTGAAATTAAAATCAAACTGAATTCAAGCAGTATACATACCGTAATGTATGCTATATAGTATAACTTGTTTGTTATTGTTACGGTATATAATATAAACAAATAGGAATTTAAATAAAATAAAAAAACAAAAAAAAAATACTAAAGACAATTGCGCTGGAAGCATTTAATTAACGTCGCAATATAGGCATAGTTGCAAATGTACGTACATGACAAAAATGAAATATAGTCGTGGATATTGACTGTGTCACAAGATAAAAATTAAACTACGTCCCTTTAACGAATATTAGAAAATTTGATTTTTAAATTGGCTATTTATTTTGCAAATGAAACAGAAAATAAAAACCCAAATCTATAACATCGAAAAATTGAAATATTTTTTTCGCATTACCTGGTTATATTTTTAGGTAAAGTAGTTTCAAATGAAAACAGTAATAAAAAATTGACGTTGTGAAAAAACGTCTTGCAGACACAATTTAAACAAAAATATGCACCAGTACGTAAGAGAAGTTTACATTCATGCTACGAATTGGTATCTAGCTAATAGTTTGTGTTAGTAATTATAAATTTTGGTATTTTGTGCAAACTAGCACATGATAGTTACCAGGACCGAATAAATGATTTTGTCAGTTACAGTTGTAACTAACAAGCAAAGCAAGTCACATTGCCGCGATAATGGTTGTGAATCATGTTTATTGAAATATTTTGATATTTTGTAAAATAATCAAATAATTTGTTAAATATTCAAATATTTTGTATAAAGCTGTTCATGTCAAGCTGAAAAAAAACACTACTTAAGTATCGAGCTAAAACTGACTGTAATAAATTATTATCAATTGATATTATTTTAATTTATGCAAAAAAACATCTTGAATAATATCATTTCATATACACATATGCATTGATAACTTTTTTTTTAAATATTACTTATTCCTTTATTGCAATACGAATTTACATAAATTATTTTAAAGTCAAAAACACAAATGAAAGTTAAGTAAGTTTGTATGTTATATGTCTTGAAATTTTTATGTTTCAAAGATAATTAATTAAATTAGCTTTGTTACACATTTCACTGACAGTCAATAACAATGCTTTGAAACAAAGAAAAGGGAGAATTAGTTATTTTTTATATAAAAATACAATAAGGCTTATAAATGTATCAATACAAAGTTCAAGAAAAAAAAACTCGGATTGCATTTCAAACTCAACCTAGCAAGACTTTCGAAGGGTTTTTCTTACTTAGAATTAAACTAAAAAAAATCTTCAAGAGTCGAGCAAGAACGCTCCCTTTTAAAATATTCTGTCATTCTGCTGCTTTCCGTAGACCCGTTTTACTACTTTTATTTCATTGTGATTTTCTAAGGGCGAAGGCCTTACATATTTCTTTAGATTTCCCACTTTAAAAAAAAAAACTATTTCGACGAAAAATAGTTTTCGATCTAAGTTTTTTTTTTCTGTCTTGCGCTGCATGGAATAACTGTTCCTCTCTTACGTCTCAGGTGGAGAAAGTGCTTTTGAGGATTAAAAATCTATAAAAATATGGGAAAACTGACTTTGATTTTTGCTTCCTGCATTGCTTTATGCTTTCCGAGTTCCAAACTCGGGAATGCTTTTAGTATGATATCGGTTTTCCGGGTAGTTCGAATGTTAGGTTTGGATGGCAGATTGGAAAGGATTCAAACATTATTTAAACTAAAAGTTTTTGAAGTTCAAGTTAGGGTAACATTTTTCCACATTTTGATATCTCAACAGAGTTGTTTTAATTAAGGTTGTATTTTGAAAAAGTAGTAAAATGTGGTGCACTATGATGTCTTCTCCGAAACAGGCTCGTTTGAGATATCAATTAACATAGAAGGATATTTTTATTTATTCAAATATTATATTGCGGATACTTAACGTATTAGAACTTCAAGCTTTGAGACCGGTGTTGTCAATGAAATAATGTTAAAATGTTCAGAATAAGTCTTTTAATATAACCAACCGCAGCACTAAACTACATAAAAACAAGTAACAAGTAAATATGGATCAGAACTTCACAGGTTCTTCTGGCCTGAGAATCGGAGCAAAATTGAAGTACAGGGCTTCTATAGTATATTCCGATTCAAAATATATTAGTTCGAATGAGCGAAGTTCGAAAAATATGACAAACTTTGAAAGGATTAATCTCGGAAACTACTGGAAAAACCGGAGAAAGTTGTACTGTCATATTGTAGCAAATTTAGTGTACTTTAAAAAAGTTCTTTAAAAGATTCTTCAAAAACTAGTACTTTAGGGTTATAATCGCCAAAATTAGAAAAATATCTATTTTTAGAAAGTTGCATTCGGCTCTCGAGGTCGAAAACTTGGATTTTATACATTATGCAAACATTATAAACAATGTACTAAAAAAAAACAACACCAATACTACCGGATTTCACGTATACTACCCCATACTTTCAGGCGATAAAGTTACTGGACTATCAATTTAAATAACTAAATTGATATTTACTTTAAGAAAAACAACTACATATCTATTATAAGTCAATATTTTCTTGTATACAAAGTTTCTAAACATTGCATTATATTGGCATACAATATGAAATTTTATTTTTCAAATATATATAAAAAGCACTAGAAAGCCATATCGAATATGTTTTTGGATAGTATTTGGGAAAATATTTGTTTTTTCGAATTAAATTTTAACAAATCATCTAAAACATATATTTATTAATTACGGTTTATACTAAACGGTTTTTACGTCTTAGTCAAGACTTCCGACAAACAAAAAATAATATTCATAAAATTTTATATTTTGAAGGAGAATTTAAGGAGTATTTAAATGTGTTTAATAAGGAGTTATATTATAAGATTGACCTTAAATCGATTAATCAATAGAATAAAGTCAAAAATTTTGGTTTTATTACTTAATAGGTTAGATTACTTAAATTATTAAACTAAATATGTCTAAATTTTATGTTTGTTATTTATTTCTTACAGGACTTGTGGTTCTGTAAGAAAAAAAGGATTAAAATATGATAATATTTATGTTTTATTTCATTGACTTATGATTCATTTCATCTTTTAAAATTTAGTCTTCAGAAAATTTCTCAATCATGATATTTTTTAAAAAATAACAATACCCCATAAGGATTTCTGAAATATTTCAAAGAACACATTTTATCGTTTGTAGCCATTGAAAAAAAAAGAAAAAATTTTAACCACCATATTATTAAATAACCAATATACTTTAAATTTGACTCACTGATAAAATTGCATCTGGGCTTTGACTTATTGAAGAAGAAAAAACGAAACATTTTTATCCCTCTTTAAAAGACATCAAAAAGGGTAAACTTTTGGGCACCCGGATAAATTCAATTTAGATCACATCTTCTTCACTTTATTTTTTCAATTCTTGGTTTGGAACATCCGTTTAGGTTCTTCTGTGTAGCTGCCCATGTGTGTTTTTAGTTCAAACTTTTCTTTTGGAAAATGTCAAGCTGTGCACTGACAGAATGTTTTATTCTACTTAAATAAAAATTGATTACATCTAGGAAAATAAAATTTATTTTTTATGTTTATGCTTTTAAAACCAGGAGTTCAGTTTTGGGAAGCTTTATTATAAATAATGTTAAATGATGCACCATATAAAATTATTAATAGAGAAATTTTATAAAATAAACTTAGCAAAAAACTTTTAAACCATTAGTTTTAACGGGAAAACTTGTTTAAATTAATAATCATTATTTCATCTCCTCGTATTTGAAAATTTTAGCTACAAATATAATATAAAATGCTAAAATATTAAAAGTATGTACACATTTTTATACGCAACTCATATTCTAGTGCAATAGATTTTAATACAATTCTTTACCTCTCAAATATCCATTCCCAAGATCCATGGCTCTAATATAAAAGATGATTACTATGGCACTGTTAACTACAAAATATAGAGAATATTAATTTAAAACTTTCCCTTTGTGATTTAAAATAGTTAGTACATCTCTAATTATGGCTTTTAAAAATTATAAAGCTTGCATGATAATAGAGACTTAATTAGAGATAGCAAACATTATAGAGATAAAATTCTTATGTTCTCTAAGATAGATACTGGTAAAATTGGGAAAATTTTACTCGGAAATTAATCATGTTTATGATCAGACATTTAAACGAAGCTTTCACAATAATTCTAACCGTACAAGTCAAAAAAATGGTAATTATTTTTAAGTAAATTAACATTAGCTTATTATACTATTCCATCCAGATTAATGGGAACAAATAACCAAAAAAACACAATAAAGTAAAGCAATATAAAAAGAAATTAGACGTTATTTCATTCATAAAGAATAAAATGAAGATAGTATTGAATTAATAAAACTGATATTAGAAACTTATTAAAAAAATAGAATTTCCTAAATTTTGAGTTACTTTTTTTGCTTGTAAATTATCAGTTTTTAAAGGGATTTTTTGGTTAGGTTTGAATTATCGTCGCACTAGAGCTACACGAGGGCTATTGGCGAGGGGCTCCGTATTTTAGAACCATAGTCAAGTGTTTTTAAATGGAAAAAGGCTACTAATGTGTTTTGAGTTGCAGTTTGTTGAGTTACAGCAACGTAGAGGTCGAAGATAATTTTAAAAAATACTTTGAAAATGTACTCTACTGATGTCTTACGCATCATAGCTCTATTTTTCAAACCTTAACAATTCTGATAGTTAGGTATCCTATTTTGATGTAATTTCGTAATAGTAAGATCTATGTTGTTTCAGTGTGTGTAAATGTGTGTGTAACGGAATAGTATAAGTTCAAACGGATTATTATTACACAGTTTCAATGGTTAATTTTATAGGCCATTTTACATCAAAGTTTGCAAGTACGACTTAATGCAGCAATGCTTTTTTATTATAAAACTAGTTTTAGTTTTAGTGCAAGATTAATGAATATCTTATCTTTGCCCAAACCAAAAGTGGCACACTGAAAAATAAAATGCATATTTTATTGATTTTTTCAGACAGCAAAGAACCTACAGTTTTTATTTAATAAACTTTTTCTATAGGTGGAAGTCACAGTTTCCTGGCTACTTCATTACGGAGGGAGAAAACTTCGCTTCCAAAATAAGATGCAAATTATTTTTATCATTTCACCTGCATGCCAAACATTTTGTTTCCTTTTCTTTACAACTTTTCTTGCGTTAGAACTACAAAAAAAAAACTGTTTTATCCTTACGTTCCGGATATATATTATGTAAAAAAGCACTATAGCTTTTTAAAGTAGATTTTTTCAGCACAAAAAAATTTAAAAAGCTAGTTTCAAAATGCAAAAGAATAGTTACACACATTTTTAACGTTTTTATTTTTATGGTAATATATTGGCACAGTGTTTCAATGGCTATTATGTTTGACCCCTCAATAAAATAAATGCAAAAAGTAACTCATGCAAGCTTTAAAAATGAAGCATCTGATAAATGTTATGTGTAACATAAACATCTACGTTTGAATAAAAAATAACTTTGCATAATAAATGTATAATAATGCAATAATTTTTGTGCATTAAATTATTTTATATGTTTAGCAATTTATGTTATTCAAGATTTCCACCAAAATGTTCTTAATAATGACGAAAGACTTTTGCATTATAAAATGAGTGAGAATTTTAAGTTAAAGAATGCCGCATGGGGAAAAACATTCATAATACTTTTAATCAAGCAGACTTTACCGGTTTACTCAACCTATTCACACGCGTGCAAGTCTATCATTGCTTGGGAATCGAAGTACATTAAGAAAAAGAAAATGTCCCGCTTACGTAAGAGTTCCAGACTGAGCCAACGTGTGGATCAGGCAAAGCCGTATCGTGATAAAAACGCTTACTTTAATGTTGTGCCAGACAACTTAAATGTAGAAAGTTGTTTTGCCAGTTAAAACAAATTGTTCAGATGTCTTTAAATAACGAATCTTTAAAGCTGCTCTATATTTAGTAATAGGAATTTAGAGCCGATTACCCAAATTGATGCAGCATAGTAAATTATTGATTTAAACACTGTTATTTAAGAGTGTTTGAAGATTATATTTAATGTTTATCGGAGAAATTATCTTACATATTTGATTGAACAATAGTTTTTTATTTACATCACAAATCTCCTTAGAGAGAAAAAAAACTTAACATATAAAAACACAACCTTTCATGTGTGATTAGTTCAAGTAAACAGTCATGATTTTACGTTAAATAAGTGAAATTGTTCTGTTCACTTCATACATTAATCAATGCATAAAATAAGAGTGTAATGCTTGTTATCGCGCGCGCGCGGCGCATATGGAAAGTATGATGTCCACGACGATTTCACCCTTTCCACCCACACTACTAGTAAACAGATGGTGAAAACTTGATATCCAGCCCACCCTCTAATTTTATATTATTTTTTCAGTGAAACCTACCGATGTCCACATTACCAGCATGTATCGGCCATTATCCGCTGGTCATCCTTCTGAAATCGTTTGCGTTGCCAGGGGTGCTAGACCGCCTGCCCAGATCTCTTGGTGGTTGGACGGCGAGAAAATCACCTCCAGAATCACAGAGAGCACAGCACGGGAGGAAAACTTGACAGTCAGCAGTCTGATATTCAACCCAAACAAGCACGACAACCAGAGGAATCTGTCCTGTAGGGGAGACAATCCACAGCTTCCAGACAGCGTGCTGGAAGACTCCTGGGTTTTAGACATTCATTGTGAGTATCCATTTAAAGTGGATCTATTGAATTTTTGTAATAACTTATTGTAATTTGGAAAGCGATGAAGACACCAGAGAGCATTAACTTTATTTGTATTACTCTTATATTAAAGATATACCTGGTCTCTTGCTACTATAATATGTAATATATTGAAACATTTTTTTATCAGAAATAAAAAAAAATTCTACAATAAAATAAATTAACAATAGGAGAGATACAGACCTTGAAAACTGTAATCTGACAATAATATTTTCCAGCAACACACATTTTTTTTTTAATTTAGAAATTTTATTAGTTAAATAAATTTTTTAATTTCTAGCATGGTGAAAACATTTCTAATTATATTTGCTACAGAAATGTAATTTAAAACATTCCATATATCTAAAGCATATAAACTGGCTATAAAAAAACTATAATCTACAAATATTATTTTATCTCTCCCCAGTCCCTCCAGAGATGTCAGTCAAATCCAACAAAGAGGTCCCTTTCGTCGAAGGCACAGACATCAACCTTACGTGCGTCTTGCGTTCCAATCCGCCAATTGCCGAACTCGAGTGGCTCAAAGACGCAGTATCACTAGGCAAGCGAGACCCTCGAAACAGGACGCTTAGCATCACAGCCGCCACATTGGAACACAAGGGCCGATATCAGTGCTCGGCAATTAACAGCGAGGGAAAGACTGTCAGCGATCCATTCGTTCTGAACATACACTGTAAGTATGATGGTTTTGTTAAAGATTTGGGAGCTAAAGGTCGTGTAGGGATTACGCAAAAAGAACAGTCATTTCGTAACAACAACAACTTTAATGAAACTAAAACATAACAAAATCAAAACAATAGCTCCAAAACATAAATAGTGCACGTTGGTTAAATACTACAATTCCAATTTCCCGGATGTCCAACGTCACAATATCAACGCCGCAGTAGTCCAACGTCAGAACGCCGTCACGGTGCTGCCACAGTACTCCCCCCGGAGTTTTCGGGTGGAAACCGGAAACGAACAGTCCTGCCTCTTTTCGTCACATAAGCAGGTGGCGGTGGACTTGGAGATGGACTAGGGCTAGGTACTTCGGCATCCTGCTGGGAACTATCTGTGGGCAAGAATGCTGGCTTAAGACGATCAAGGGAAATCCATTTCTTAGATCCCTTTACCTCCACGTAGTAAACCTTTGGGCGCCGTTTAACAACGCGGAATGGTCCTTCATAAGGTGGTTGGAAGCTCCTACGTACAGCATCTGTTCCAACAAATACATGGGTGCAAGAATCAAGATCTTTAGGGACATAAATTGAGCGTGAACTATGCCACTTAGAGGGGACAGGGCGCACTTCGGAAAAGGCTTTCTGCAATTTAGAAACAAACTCGGGTTGCGAAATATCATGCTTATGGCTAGTAAAATATTAGCCAGGCAACCTTAAAGTTTGTCCATAAACCAATTCAGCAGAAGTATGGCCAAAGTCCTCTCGAATGGCAGTTCTTAACCCCAAAAGCACCAAAGGCAAGGCATCAATCCACGTAGAATCTGAGTAGCACACTAAGGACGCTTTTATGGTAATGTGTGTGCGTTCAATAAACCCATTAGCTTTTGGATTGTAAGCTGCTGTTCGTAACCCTTCTATTCCAAAACACTTCAAGAAATTTAGGTAAGTAAATGATCTAAATTGACCTCCTTGATCAAAAGTTATTTGTGAAGGGGTTCCAAAGCGGGCTATCCAGTTAAAAATTAAAGCCCAACAAACCATCTCGGTGGACATATCAGCAAGTGGGACCACTTCAATCCAGCGAGTATAACAGTCAATTACGGTCAAGCAGTATTTGAACGTTTTGGCCAAAGGCAAGGGACCTATAAGATCCAAGTGGATATGTTGAAACCTAGCATTAGGCGCAGGGATAGAACCAAGAGGAGAGGTCGTATGTCGATGCACTTTAGCCTTTTGACAGGATAGGCATGATCGACAGAACTCAGTTAAGTCCTTCCTTACAGACGGCCAAACATACTTTGCCGTTACCTGCTTAATGGTTGCACGAGTGCCGACATGAGCCAAATTTTGAACAGATTCAAAGACCTTGCGCCTGAGTGCTGTAGGTATAAAGATACGTACTTTATCGCCAGACACATCACAACACACAGCACCAGTAGAACCAGGTAAATTAACATGTTTATGTTGGAAAATTAAAAATGAATAAACAATTCTATTTGCAGGAATATAAATCTAATCAAATCATAATTTGTAAATAAGCACTCCAAGACACACGACTTCTCGCATCGGCAGCTTTATTTTGATCTGTTGCCATTAGGCAATTAGTATTACATGTTTACAGTTACAACTAGATTGGTGCTGCCATCTATGACAGCAAAAGGGAAATAAACATTTGAGTTTATTATATATTCCAACACTTTCCCTTAATAAATCCAAATGGTTATATACTCATAGGCACACAAAAAAATAGTTAAATAATATTATTTCATCATTTTAGATCTTAAATTCAAAAAGGGAATTTTTGGTAACGGCTTAGTAAACATGTCAGCAATATTAAGGTTAGTTGGGCAATATTGGACATTAATTATATTATCATTAATCATCTCTTTTACAAAGTTATACTTTACATCAACATGCTTAAGTTTAGAGTTTAAACGTTCATTAGTTAACATGTTTATACAGGGTAAGTTATCCTCGAAAACTGTTACAGGAGTTATATTTTTAAATTGAAAATCATTAAACAATTTAATTAGCCATAAAATTTCCTTTGAAACATTAGCTAAGGACACAAATTCACTTTCAGTGGAAGATAGAGCAGTACAGGTCTGCTTCGTACTTTGCCACATAATAGGGGTGTCGCCAAAGTAAATTATAAATCCACTGGTACTTTTCCGGTCGATAAAATCCCCCGCAAAATCCGCGTCACAAAATGCCTCAACACTACTTGAACTACTATTGGCATTTATAAACAACTTTAACTCAATCGTTGTACGCAAATACAGAATGACTCTCAAAACACTATCCCAATGATACTTTGTAGGATTTTCCACGTAACGAGACAACACACTAACACTTTCACTGATATCTGGTCTCGTACAATTTGCCATATATAATAGTGCACCAATCACTTCGCGAAATTTGGTTTTCTTCTCCGGTGTTAGCATCTCACTGTCGGTGGTTGCTTGTTTTAGAAACTCTGTTGACATCGGTGTGTAGGTTTCTTTACGTTGATCATATTCACAGTGTTGTTGGATCAGTTGTTGGATCTTTGAAGTTTGGTGTACGTAGAAACTGCCATCTTCTGTTCTTTCAATTTGGAGTCCCACGTAGTGAGTTGGATTTCCAAGATCTTTAGTTGTGTACAGGCTCTGTAGTCTTGCTTTCACCTCTTCTATTTTATCTTCCGAGTTGCTTAGCAGTAAAACATCATCTACGTAGAGAAGTATGATGGTCAGACAGTCATCTTCCTTCCTTGAAAAACAACAAGAATCTCCATCTCCTTGCTTGAAACCCAAGTCGGTGAAGGTTTTCACAACAGTCTTGTTCCATACTCTTGAGCTCTGCTTCAATCCATAAATTGATCTTTGGAGTAAACAAACTTTATCTTCTTGCCCTGGCTCTTCATATCCTTCAGGTTGCTTCATGTAAATTTCTTCTTTAAGTTTACCATACAAGAAGGCTGTTTTGATGTCGAGTTGTCTAACATACATCTTTTGTGTAGCGGCAATCTTTAAGGCGGCTCTTATGGTGCTGTGTTTGGTGACTGGACTAAAAGTCTCATCAAAATCCACTCCAGGTCTTTGAGAGTATCCAAGTGCACACAGTCGAGCTTTTTCGGTCACAGTGCCATCTGGGAGAGGCTTTTCTTTGAAAATCCATTTGGAACCAATGGCTTTCTTTCCTTTTGGTAGGTCGACAAGTGTCCATGTCTCATTCTCCATGAGTGACTTGAATTCATCGTCTGCTGCTGCAATCCATTTTGACTTGGTTGAGTCTTCAAGTTTCAGGACTTCTTCCCAGGAGTTTGGGGCTTGTGAAATTTCTACTCTAGCAGCATTCGTGAGTCTGTTTGGTGGTCGACTGATTCTTTGGGATCTCCTCAGGATGGGCTCTGGTTCAGTGTCTCTTGTTTGCGAGTTGAGAGGTATGTTGACTTCTTCATTTAAGGTATCTGTCGGTGGTTCTATATGATGTTTACTTCTTTCGTTGAACTTTACGGATCTGCTGATGGTTATCCTCTCTGTCGCTGGGTTCAGAATTCGATAGCCTTTTGTAGTTGTACTGTATCCCACCAGCACACCTTCTTCTGCGTTGTCATCGAGCTTTCGTCTGAGTTGTTTTGGGATGTAGGAGAATGCTTTCGCTCCAAACACTTTCAGATGACCAATGTAGGGCAAAAATCCATGCCATCTTTCGAAAGGAGTTTTCTGTGTTGATCTGGTCGGCAGTCTGTTTTGGAGGTATGTTGCTGTCAAGATGGTTTCTCCCCAGTATTTGTTGTCGAGTTGGGCATCTTTCAGCATTGTCTTCGTCATCTCCACCAGGTATCTGTTCTTTCTTTCCGCAGTACCGTTCTGATTTGGTGTGTACCTGACTGTGGTTTGATGTTCTATGCCATTCTTCTTCAGATAGTTCTCCAGCTCGTGACAGATATATTCTCCACCGTTGTCTGTTCTTAGGATCTTTGGTTTCTTGTTGAATTTGTTCTGTACCATTGCTACGAATTCCATGAATTTTTCAGCAGCTTCATCTTTCGAGTTTAGCAGATACGTGTGGCAATATCTTGAATAGTCATCAATGAAGGTGATGAAGTATCGCTTTCCAGATGGAGTAGTAGTGTCGATTGGGCCACAGATGTCAGAATGAATCAAATCCAGGATTTGTTTGGATTGATTCGATGCTTTCTTAGGGAATTTCGTTTGAGACATCTTGCCCTTAATGCAGCTCTCGCAGAATGAGTCTTCGTGTTGACAGTCGTCTAACGTGAGACCTCGAACAAGTCCATGTTTGTGCATTTGGATTATTGCTGCATTGTCTCGATGACCAAGTCTCTGGTGCCACAATGATGTACAGTTCTTGTTTCTGCACTGTGTTGCCAGATTTGCAACATGGTCTCGTTTATCATAAATTCTATAAAGTCCATCTTCATCTTTTTGAGCTATAGCGACTATATTCTTGCCTTGAGTGATTCGACACTCATTTTTCGTAAAATTCACTTCGTATCCTTTGCTGATTATTTTCTGAACTGATAGAAGATTGGATTCGATGCTAGGAACAAATAAACAGTCAGTAATTTCTAGACGATTGGTTACACCTGATTTTGATTGGCAGTCGATGTAGCCTCTTCCAATTCCTTCAGCGTAAATCTTCTTTCCACATGCTGTAGTTATTGAATCATTATTTTCTGCGATTTCTGTGAAAAAGTCCATATTGTTTGCGATGTGGCATGAGGCACCGGAATCCACTATGAAATCTAGATTTGAAGAACACTTTCTGACTTTGTTTACTTTTAGCGAGGTTTGTTTATCAACAACAGCTTCAGCGTCTTCTTGGAACGGATCATTCAAAGGAATGGGCTTTCCTATCACTGCGTCTGTGTCCATGTACCGGATCACTGGTCCTTGGAGCGGATCCTTCAATGGAACAGGTTTTCCCATCACTGGTCCGTCCTCCTCTTCTTGCTTCTTATCACGCATGCGCGAGACTTCCTTCCGATCTTCTCTCTGCGGAGCGCTGGCGGAGTGCCAACTGTTGTTCTCTTCTCTTGTGATGTCATCATTCCGGGGGGGAAGGTGTGTTTTCTCCTCTTCTCTCCTCGTAGTGACGTCTGTGATTCGTTCGCTTTTCGTCATTTCTGTTTTCAAATTCAAAATTGTTTTGGCGGTAAAATTCTTTCGGAATGGTGGCTTTTGATTTCGGTAATTCGACGATTGAGGCTATTCAAAATTCGATTCGTTCCTTTTCTTTAATCTGCATTCAGACGTTTCGTGGTTGTTTCTTTTACAATACGTGCAGTATTTATTTCTGTATTTACTTGTCTTGAATGCGATGGCTGCGTCACCGTTCTGGTTCTGCTTGCGTTCGGAACGTCTGTTGGCTTCGTCGAGAACCTTGTTCTTGATCAGTTCTAGGCTTAATTCTTTCTCCGGCCATGCTTCTAGAATCTTCTGTAATCAGGGTTTCGTAAGAATTTGGTAAACTGCATAGTAGAAGTGCACCTATGTGTGTGTCTTTAATTTCTTCTTTAACCGCTCGCAGCTTGGATACTATTTCCAGGATTTTAGTGATATGATCTTGCATCGAAGTTCCTTCTTTATATTTTATGCTATACAATTTTCTAAGTAGATAGAGCTTACTAGTTAAATTGTCTCGTGCGTGGATACTTCTAAGCTTGTTCCAGATTTCTTTCGCTGTTTTCTGTTCTCGAATATTTTCTATTTGGTTGTCTTCGATTAGCAGGCATATCGTCGCTCTGGCTTGATTGTCTTTCTTCGTCCAAGCGTCGGTCAAGGGTGTAGGAGTGTCATCGTTTATGACTGTCCATAAATCTTCTTTTACAAGCAGCATTTCCATCTTGAATTCCATAGTTGGTAGTTTTCGTTGTTCAGCTTCACAACAGTCAAAGACGCATTCGTTGCCATTTTTGGAAGTTTCGATTAGTGTTCGTATTGAAGTTTAAAAGTCAATAAAATAAGTCCAATGTCATGGTAGCAGGAGCTCACTCGGTCTCATAATCTTTTGTTGGAAAATTAAAAATGAATAAACAATTCTATTTGCAGGAATATAAATCTAATCAAATCATAATTTGTAAATAAGCACTCCAAGACACACGACTTCTCGCATCGGCAGCTTTATTTTGATCTGTTGCCATTAGGCAATTAGTATTACATGTTTACAGTTACAACTAGATTGGTGCTGCCATCTATGACAGCAAAAGGGAAATAAACATTTGAGTTTATTATATATTCCAACAGTTTAAGGCAAAGACTGGATTTGGAAGGGTCATCTAAAAGTTCACGTAACTCATCGTCGGTCTCCAATCAGAGTTGTTTTTTAGGACCATGTGCAAAGGGCTGGCCCAAGGACTTTTAGAAGGTCTACAGATCCCATGCTCGAGCATAAAGGCAAACTCATCTTTAGCTGCTTTGAGTTTAGCTGGATGCAACCTTCTAGCTTTTGAGCAAACGGGAGGTCCTACAGTCTGAATATGATGTACTGTATCGTGCTTAATCTTAAGGGGCTGAGATTGGACCTTTGTAATATCAGAAAACTCGCTAAGTAGTTCGTGAAACCTACCACCGGTGCTAATTACAGTTTTTACGCTAGGTGATAAAGTGAGTAAGATTTGACCTACACTTTTACAAGAAGTTGTAGGATCCATTAATCGCTTATTGCGAACATCCACTAATAAACCAAACTTTTGTAAGAAATCAGCACCAATAATAGGTTTGGAAACATCAGCTATGATAAATGTAAAGGCAAACCTCCTTCTGAGCCCAACATCGACAACAAGCAACTTTGAACCGTATGTTTTTATACATGTACCGTTAGCAGCACTTAAGGTATACCTTGAAGGTGTGCGACTACCTTTAAAAGTCCTTGGTAGTAAGCTTACATCAGAACCACCATCAATTAAAAAACGTAATCTAGTACTACGATCAGACATAAACAATCGGTGACTAAGGTTCCCACTTTCAGCCGGGGTCACCAACTCCGAACAAGGGCTACCTAGTTTTTTGGAGCATAAGAACAAGGTTGAATGCACCTTTTAGCTTTATCGGCAAAATTTTTATGATACCAACAAAGACCAAATTCCTTTGAAGGATTGCCTTCTGCCGCATTGCGTGAAAATGAACGGCCACGAGAACGACCACGAAATTGTTGGTTTTTAAGCAGCATGTCAATTTTACTGTGCAGGGACTGAACTTCTGCCGCAAGTCCATCAACTTGGGACTGCAAGGCCAAAACATTGGGTTCAGTTAAGCCAGTTTTGGAAGCTGGTGAGCTAGTGGGCAAGCCAGTTTGAATCGAGTCGCAAATTTGACTCTTTTTGAAGTTAGTTACATCAAAAATTTTATCGGCTACTGCGTGAAAATGAACGGCCACGAGAACGACCACGAAATTGTTGGTTTTTAAGCAGCATGTCAGCCTACCAGTCAGCCTACCAGCTACTGCAGCCAAGCCAGCTAAATCCTTGTCATCCAGTGTACTTAAAATAGACTGGACAGAGCTGGGCATATGCGAGAGCCAAATAGACTTTAAACCACTTTCCGAAAAACCTGCCCCGGGTTGCTCACGCATTCTACGCAAAAAGGCAGAAGGTTTAAGATCTCCCAAACACAAGTCTTTAAGTACAGTTTGAATGCGCCGAACCTCAGAGACAGTATACTCTTTAATCAACCTATCCCTAACAACAGTGTACGGTATTTTCGGATCCGGTGAACGGATCAAATCCGCTACGACCAACATGGTTTGTTGGTCAAGAGCGGCTATCAGGGATAGAAACTTGGTAGTCTCAGAAACAATTCCGCTCAATTTGAAACTTCCCTCAATACTGGCGAAGTGCAGTTCAGGAGATTCCGGCCAAAATGAAGGCAAACGAGCAGAAATTTTATGAATATCAGTCTCCAAATGTTCGTTAACATCTTCACTGTTTGACATTTTGAAAAGCAATTACAAACACACTAATATAAAATACAAGTAAAATACACTTACAGCCAGTACCAGAAAACAAGACAGTATTTGACAGTACACAAAGCAGCAGACCAAAGAGAAGTTACTTACCAACCATTAAGTGATTAACCGATACAGAAAATAAACTAATTTTGAATTTAGAATTTTAAATAAAAGTTAAAATTAACGAAAATGACTGAAGCCGTCATATCCCACGTCCGAGTCACCAAATTTGGGAGCTAAAGGTCGTGTAGGGATCAGGCAAAAAGAACAGTCATTTCGTAACAACAACAACTTTAATGAAACTAAAACATAACAAAATCAAAACAATAGCTCCAAAACATAAATAGTGCACGTTGGTTAAATACTACAATTCCAATTTCCCGGATGTCCAACGTCACAATATCAACGCCGCAGTAGTCCAACGTCACAATATCAACGCCAACGTCAGAACGCCGTCACGGTGCTGCCACAAAAGCGTGTAAGATCCTAATTATGACATGATTTCATGAATTTTTCTTCCATAACAACTAAACGGTCACGCCTATCGTGTCTTACCAGATAATGCAAATGTTGTCCCATACTCCACAAAAAATCACATTAAAATATATTCCGTCTAAATAAGAACCGCCATGTCCATGGTGACATGAGAGTTAGGCCAAATATTGTCTTCTACACCGCAATCAAGACAAATTCATTCCCACTCGGAACTTCCATTACGAATCTTTTTGCAATAGGCATGTTTCTCGTCTTGTGTACCAAAAGTTCTACGTTAATGGAAATAAGGTCTCGCTTGGTTAATTAGTATGGTTAGCTTACTTTTTCACTCCCCCTATCCTCAAATCACCAATAATCCAGGAATGAATGCGGACGGAGTCTATGTTACTTAAAAAAGTCAGTAGTTTAAACAAGTAATTGAATATTAAACTACATTAGCGATTAATAGCCATTTAAGTTTTTAAATTACTCATTAGCAGCTTATAGTAGGTACATAAAAAAACATATGTGAAGCTTTTATGTTACTTTTGTATCTTTTAACATTTACTTGATATCTATATTAGATCCCCTAAGTCCAAAACGAGACATTTTATTTCACAAATATTATTTTAAATCAACTACTAACTCCTTTTTTTTTCAAGTCGTAAAAAAGACGTTATGGTTTCACTTCTTTAACATGACGAGTAATGATTATTTTATGATATAATTAGTGGTACGAAAATATATACTGCGTTTGCTTCTGTTAAAGTATGAAACTCTTAAAAATAGTAAATTGAATTAAGCAGCACGTCTTGATTAAGATAAGTGTTTTGTCACGTCCTCAAAACAATAAGGCTTTCCTCTTCTTAAAATTGTCTCGATGAAAAATGTTCGTTGTCATTTTGTCAGTGGGAATTATGAAAGTAATGATTACAAACGTATCCTTTCTGACAATTGGAGAGTTCTCGAAAAAATTAGAATTTATCACAAGGAATTTGAAATAAAGTAACTATTTTTCCAAAATATTATTCCCCTGCAAAGTTTTGTGTTTTAATAATCATGTGTTTTGAACAATTATAAGTATAAATGATTAAAACAATTTTCGTTTCCTTATTAGGTCTATTCTTTTAATTTTCGTTAAACTATTTTTTTTAAAAGTTTGCAGAAGTACTACGCAGGATTGATTAAACAAAAAATCTTTTTAGTTTTGTATGAATAAACGTCACAATATTGGTAGGTACAAGTACAAAATGTATATTGATAACGGCCCCTAGTAGTTTTGAACAGCGTCTTAAATGACAATATATATAACTTAAGAAAAGATGGAAAAAATATGACCTTTCCAAATCACTTTTTTTTATCAACTTATTGGGAAATAAACTGTACTTATACAACAATTAAAAGTCAAGTACATAGCGTCACTTAATGAAAGGAAACCACGAACCAGTACAAACCGCAAGTAATGGTATTAGGGACATTATCTGTTTTCAGTTTAGCGAGATAAACGTGATCAGAGAGGCATTTGTTATTAGAAAATATAGTAAGTAAATTAATGACCCAGTGTTTAAGTTTATTGGCCCAACGTGGGTACAGCTGGGGAAAAAAAAACGCTCCACCCCACGTTTCTCAGCAGCTATTGGACAAGGAACTTTGTGAAAGGTGTCATTTTTCAGGAAATAGCGTAAGGAACTGAAAACTGGCAACAAAAATTGTATAAGGGGTCGTCTACATATTAAAATGTGTACCAACTTTGAAAATTCCAATGGCAACACCCAATTTTTTTTACATAAAAATGTTCAGCACCTTCAAAATACCCCATGTGTAAAAAATAATTATTTACTTTTCATTATTTGCTAAGCTATAAGCATTCAAAGTTGAACGCCCATAATGTTAAAAAAATTTCATAAACTTTTATTCATATCTCCACAAATAAAAGGAATTAAAGAAAGTTTTTTTTTTCATTATATACTTCTTAATCTTCCAAAAACAAATCACACAAGTTTTTTCATCAATTTTTCAGTTTTAATAATTTTTTATTTAAATTTAAATAATAAAAAATAAAACATGAATAGCAACCCCAAATTTTTTTTACATAAATCGATAAAGTAGATCAAGTAGAACCAAAATCCCAAATTTTTTAATTCAAAAACAATTATTTGCCGAGTTATTGTAAAAAAACTGAAAAAGACGAATTTTAGGGATCGTGTAAAAAATTACTTGGCGAATTCGATCCTAACTTGCATTATCGTTTGGTGATTGAAAAGCATTTGTTGATAAATGTTTATTCAAATTATTGATGTCTGAAAAAAATCTAAAAATCTTTTCTTATTTCAAGTGCATGCAATGTATTTTGTTTGTCGAATTAACTTTAAATTATATCGATTGCTATGTTTTTAAATATGTGTTATTTCCAATACAATTTCAAGAAGTGAGTATCAAAAATAAATATGCTAAAATATAATTGGAATTCGGTTTTCAGTACATTTTATTGTTACCACATTGCTTATTTAAAATTATTAGTGCCCACTTTTCTTGATTATAAATCATTGCCCAATCATTCTGAATAATTTTATTTTGCTTTCCTTAAGGGGTCACAGGAGTCTTAAAAATGTGCAAAGAAGATACTACAAAGCATAGTTTGATCTTTCATGTCTTTTTTTAACTACTCTATAAATCAGTATAACTTTTTTATATGTAATTCTACAGGATTTTTTTATTATAAAACAAATTTTAAAATTTATGAAACTTTAGCCAAAACTAAAATAAATGATATCAAACATAAAGCTATTTTAACACATTGTGATTAGGCTTGCGCGGCAAATTGTGAGGTCAAAATTGAAAAAATGACCAAGAAAATGACTTTATGCTGTACAAATATGTACAAACAAAGACTTATACCTAAATTCTCACTTCTCAATTTTAATTAGAAATTATTTTAAGAACTTTTTTCTAAAAAAATAATAAAAATTTAAAAAATTTGATTTTAGACTTTTTTTAAAATAATTTTTAATTAAAATTGAGCTGAGAATTTAGGTATAAGTCTTTGTTTGTACATATTTGTACAATATAACGTCATTTTCTTTGGCATTTTTTCAATTTTGACCTCACAATTTGCCGCGCAAGCCTACTCACAATGTGTTCAAAAAGCTTCATGTTTAATATCATTTATTTAAGTTTTGGCTTAAGTTTCATAATAATTGTCATAATCTTGTTTTATAATAAGTAAATCTTGTAGAATTACATATAAAAAAATTATACTTATACATTGAGTAGTTCAAAAATGACATGAAAGATCAAACTATGTTTTGTAGTTCCTTCTTTGCACATTTTTAAGACTCCTATGACCCCTTAAATATCGTGATAAGGTTGTAACCCTCGTTTTGAAACACGTGGTTTATATTACCGATAAAGGGCGACAATTTTTTAACAAACTTTTTGCATTAATAGTAATGAAACAAAAATTTGCATGAAAAATTTGAAACATTAATGCAATAATCATGTTAGTCAATGTGATTATAACTAATCGCATTTGAAAATCTGTTCGTTATAAATAACCGTATATGCGACTTAAATTAAAATTAAAACTTTCTATCTTCTAGTCTTTATTTTATTTCTGAATTTATAATTTCAAAATAAAAAAAACATTAAAAAAATCACAATATTAGTGAAGAAAGTTAAATTATAGCATCCGTTGGCGAGATTATGTTAACCCAGTTAGTTTGTTGTTTTGAAGAGACGCAACCCAAATATTACTGTTTTCACTTTAGAGATTTCCCCCTAAACGAGTTCAAAATTAATGCTTTAATATCTCAGCAAATAATGCAAACTAGATAATACTTTTTTATACATGGGGTATTTTGAAGGTGCGGAACATTTTTATGTAAAAAAAATTGGGTGTTGCCATTGGAATTTTCAAAGTTGGTACTCATTTTAATATGTAGACGACCCCTTATGCAATTTTTGTTGCCAGTTCTAAATTCCTTACGCTATTTCCTGAAAAATGACACCTTTCATAAAGTTCCTTGACCAATAGCAGCCGAGAAACGATGGGTGGAGCGTTCTTTTTTTCCCCAGCTGTACTTTTGACTAAAAATATATCTACATTAATGCTACCAGATACATAATATATTGTTAGTGTTTGAATATTTAGGAAGAACAAGAGTCAAGAACAATTAGGAAAACTGTTAGGAAAACGGTTTATTGCAACACTAAAATTATACATTATTGAAATAGATTGAAAAAAATATTAAACTTATATATTAAGTAAAAAACCGCGTTTGCATTGGTAGTATTGCTATTTACAAACCCTAGGTAAAAAAACTCAGCTTTGAAGCTCTGAATGCATTGTTGCTTTGACACAATCAAATAATTTATCACCAGGATTTACCGAACGAAAACGCAGGATGAATAGCATATTGTAACGGCCACTCTTGAATATAACGGTCGATGAGAGAGATTGACGTTCAACAGCAATCGAAACTTAACCAGCTAGTCTTTCGTGGATAGAATAATTTAAAACAAACGTAAATATAAGTTTTCGATGAGCGTAAAGTTATTTGTTAGCATTTTTTAAATCGATTATTTTTAAGTACTGTTTTATAAGAAAATTCTTTCTGTTTCAAAACAGTTTATTAAATACTTACTACTTTTGAATAAATTTACTATTTTTATTTCATTAAATACTTTATTTATGTCAAATGGTTTTAGAAGCGAAAATAGACTGCATGTATAATGAGATAACGTTAAAAAATGTTTCGTTTCTGTATAAGTATTTCAGTTTCCACTTTATTTTACAGCTCGGCTTTAAACCAAGTCGTATACTTATTTAAGTACAATATCAACAATATCTTATTCGATTTCCGCTCATCTAGGGTTCTATTGCATACACCGTTAGTTGAAATTTGAGACATGAGCTATTTCAAACGTACTCGAACCAAAAGAAAATACTGAAAAGTAACATCATTCAATGAAAATGCCCATACTTTTTTTGCAGTTTAAAACTGTCTCTCTAACTTTGAGGTATAGAACCGATTTATTTTGTTGATAGTTTCATTGTAATTCCTCAAAAACCATCAATGTTGTAACGTGGCTTCAATAAGTTACCAGCTTTGGTAGCAAAGTTAAAATGATTCTTCACTTGTATCTTAACGAGTAGTGTCTACTGCAAAAAACTTTTCTTATTCTGAGAATGTACAAATATTTAACCTGCCTGTAGTGACAACGTTTCACTATACATGATGAATAAGAATTAAAAAAAAAATGAAGATGTAAATATTCCACATTTTCTGAGTAATTTTTATTAGTTTATGGTACTTGATATCAGATAAGCATTAATTTATAACGGTTTTATTTTAGTATTACCGTGGTTTACTTTTAGTTACCTATTGGTGATAATACTTTTGTCTTTTAAACACACATTCTACCTCGCCAAAAGTAATTTATGCATATCTTAGTGCTTTATGAGAAATGTGGAAAATTAAAAAACTTAAAATGTGTCTATTAGATTTGTCGAAACCCTGTATTCGCGAACAAAAAAAATTATTGCGTTTCTAAATGTTTCGTAAGTATATTGCAAGTACGAAAATTTCATCTGACGACATAAATAAATATTTTGTCTAACATTGTATTTTTTTAAAGTAATGTTTTTAATTTAAAATCGGCGAAAAGAAGCTTAAAGTGTAAGCCTTACATGAAAGAATTTTTTTTTTTGTAAAGATGATGAAAACTTACTATAAAAAGTAATTTTATGAAAGCGACAAAAATACAACCAAATAAAAATAACTAGCTGGAACATAAAATAAGCAAAAACGTTTTGTTTATTTTATGTTAAAGCAAGTTTTTTTTAAACATGTTTTATGTTAAATTTTTCTTTGCTCGGTATTCTATTACAAATGTAATAGAAATTGATACGTGAAGTATTTTCGTGTAAAATATAGTTTTTAAATGTAAGATAAAGATCATTTTTAAAACTGTTAAAAGTATTTAAATAACTTTTGAATAAATACTCAATTTTTGATTTTTTATAATAATTGGATCTCCATATGACTTTTAACATATAAACCGAATATTATAGCCACCTAAGGATAGTTACTGTTATGAAACCATCATATTATTCAAGTTATGCTTTGAAAACATAATTTTATGTTAAAAAGATATGTTTGGAGCAATAAACAAAGCGAATAAACTCCATATCTTAAAACCCAACTAAAAATCTAATTTTTCAATATCTACTTTTTAGATGCCCCACGGTGTCAGTCTGTCCGTAGCAGCGTGTACGGCGTAGGACGGACTGAATCCGTGTCCGTAGCATGTGAAGTGGACGCAAGCCCAACGGCAGTGACGTTTGCTTGGTCACTGGATGATTCGAAGATCTTGGGCTCTGACCAGTACCACACAAATGGGACTCGAAGTGTGGCCACGATATCGCCCCGATCTCCCCAGGACTATGGTATTCTGAAGTGTTGGGCAAGCAACATGGTGGGCAGACAGAAAGAACCGTGCTCTTTCAGGATTATACCTGCAGGTGAAGTTTTTTTGTTCTATTCGTTGGGAATATGAATGTGTGACTTTAAAACCTGTGTCCGATACACCGAAGAACGGCAGTTATTTTCGAAATTCCTTCAAAACAACAATTAACATACTTTCATTATGAAACCAAAAAAGTTTTACATATAAAACCTAAAAATTAAATTTATGAGACTGTCTCGGAATCAGGGTTCGTTTAGTAGATGACTCTGAAAGACTTTTCGCTATTTACGAAAATTGCACTGGTTTAAATATAAATTAGTCAATTTTTTTTTGGTTTATCTATAATTGCATTATAGTTGAAGACTATTGAGAATGAGCCTCGTAAATGTGAATTTCGGTCAAGTGACTTGAGTAAAAACCCTAAGCATTATTTTTGAAGGATCGTGATGAGGATCACCAGGGCGCTGGATTTCTTCGATAGGCTCGTGCTGTGTCATAGGTTTACTTGGATTCTTATACGGAAGGTGTGGTGATCCACTAAAGTGCGAATCCACCACATTATTGCTTCAATGAAGCTGGCTTCATGCAAATTATATACATCATATTTAATAAACCCTTATTGTTCGATGACCTACTAAACTTTAAAGGTCCAGAATCTTTTTTTTTATTTCAAGATATCCCTCTGGTTCAATGTATTTATGAAAAAAAAAACATACAATACTCGTTCATGGACACTTTTTTACTGAGCTATAATTTATAAATTAAAAAAAAACTTATGCTAATTCATTGGACATTTTCATAAAAAAAATTGTCATTTTATCTTCAGGTATAATAATTATTATTTTAAAAATAAACAATGTTTATGCCGATCGAAACTATTAGTAGTTGTGTTAAAAGTTAAAGAAAACTTTCATGAACTTTTAATCAGATCCCTAAACTTTTCTGATTTATAGTTTTATCGTAATCAATTTCTTAAAGCTTTTAAGTGACTATTGGGACGAAAGAGTAATGGTTGTGAAATGGTCCGTAAATGACTTTAAATAAAAGAACAAAATAGTGACCTTCAATGCAGTAGTCCCTTCTTCCCTAATAAAGATTAAACATTTAAATGAAGATACACAGACGTAATGCAATTCTTTTGTCGTTTAAGTTAATGCGAGAAACTTTTAAATGTAAATTTTTCATTGAAACTTAACTATTCTTTTATTGTAATCATTTAGAATGGCCTTGAATCGTTACTTACTGTTTCCACATTTAAATGGAGAATAATTAAATTGTTATATAATACAAGGGAAAATTACATTAATTCCTTAGATGGTAAAAAAATTTAATTGGCTCTTAAAACGAGTTTTATTTTACAATAATGTGCCATTGTGTTATAGAACGAATTTATAGAGTGTGTGAACAAAATCATTAAAGCATTTTAAAGCAAAAAAGTATTTATTATTATCTCAAATACTTATCGATAGTTTCGTACTAATTTGGTTTCACTGAACAAAAACAAACACACATATTGAAACACATATTGTACTTATCTTAGAGAATTTAACATTTAAACAAACCCTTTAATTTCTTAATTTTTTTACATCTTAACTGTTGAACTAATGTATTTATGTACATAAATAAACAAGAAATACCAACATAAAGTACCGAACTGTATTATAAATTTCGTTTGCTTCAAGTGTACGATGTTGTCTCTGGAATGGACAATTCCCATATTTTTTAAAAACTACTAAAAATACATTTTTTCGATAAAATAAACAACGCTGATTTCAAATATCTAGATTAAAATGTAAAAAAAAAATTGTGTTATTAGATATTCAATGTTAAAAATCGTCAATTTTTAGTTCTTGTTTGAAACGTTCTGCTATTGGCTAAGCGATTGTGACGTACATGTACACCACGTAGGGTTCGTTAGCTACTTCAGTCATTGCGATTTTTCGATTCTCCCATGCTTTTTTAAGGTTCATTTTTGCTTTATAACTTTCTTTTGCCTTAATTTTCTATTCTTGTTTATTTTCTTTTATTATTTATTTAATCATAGTTGATTTAAAAAAAAATAATTTAAGAGATATATTTTAAAGGGATACGGTACCGCAAACATTTTAGTAATAATAACATAAAATTGTAAATTATAGTGTTTTTATGTATAGTGTTTACCCTAAATAATCATTTTAAAGCAATAATAAAAAAAATATTTTACAAGGATAACATATATTTACAAGTTTTCATTTTTTTAAGTCAAAATTTTGAATTTCTTTTTAAACTTTACTGTTTTTTCAATTTTGAAAGTAACTCCCTTAAACTTTTATAGCAATTTAAGCATATATATCACGGGCATCGTAGCGTAGTGGTAGCGTAAGCGATTCGTATTCATTTGGTCCCGGGTTCAAATCCCTTTTCGCTGTACAAATGTTTTTTCAAAGTTTTTTTTTTTTTATTTCACACAAGAAGTTCATTGTTTTAAAGGTGTCCTGGATAGTTAACTCGGTTTTTTTTAATTGTTTTTCTGAAAGGTTATTTCTTTCTTGTTTTACCTATAGAATTGTGTTATTATTGATAAAGTTTTAATAGTATTTTGTGCTGTTAAAATGTTCTAATTAAACACAGGTCATTCATAACAAAATTACCGTTTTTACAAAACACAATTTTCCTTGTCTGATAAAATATCATAAATTATTAATTTTTTTGGATTTTAGTATTACTCTTTTAATTCAAGTCATACATTAAAATAATATGAATAAAGGTACTACTGTAGAAAGCAAAAAGTCGCCGTCCTGAATTTTCAGGAAATTGCTTAGTTTCGTCTGAACGTGTAAAAAGCGTGACATATTTTGTTTGCACAACTTTTAGTTTTAACCATCGGAATAAAGGAAAAATTGGAAAAAAATATTGAACTTTTCAAAAATATTAATACTACATATTAACGTAGAAGTCTGTAAGTAAACATTATTAACAATGTTTTTAGATATCAAGTTGCTACATTTGACATGTTATCCGTAGATATACTTTTAAAAAAAACCTAATAACTAATTTAATTTTGTGCGTTTGTGGCTCTGCATTTTTTCTTTACCATGTTTTACATGTAAATTTATATTTTTAAAGAATAGTTAAGTCAGTCCAAAATCCTATTAAAAACTGGTTCCTTTTTTTTGGATCACGTCGCATGGCTGAAAACCATCGTTTTCGCTGTACCGATTCTGTTGGCAAGTTAAAATATATCTTTTCTGTAGTCGTATTCGACACTAGGGAACTAAGCAGTAGCAATATATGCCATTATTAAATAATAAATACAAACTTACTGCATTAAAGAAAACGAAAATATAAAGTTTTGCGAAACGATTTGTGAAATATCCCGCCTAACGCTATACGCAACTGAGGAGATTTAGTCACGTGTGGTGTACATGTACGTCACAGTCGATTCCTCGCGGAACGTACTGTTTTTCGCGCGCTTTTAAAAACCCTAACTTTAAAATCAAATAAAAAAATAACTACGCATCGGAGAGCAAAAATTTTTTCGGCCCTTATTTTGTCTCACCTATTTACGTCGAATAAAAAAATAAAAAAAAAATGTGGGAATTGTCCATTTCCATAAACTTTCGGATCATTTAACAAACGTTTTGCACAACATCTTATAAAAATGTAAAGCAAAATTATTCATGTCTTACAAAACTAAAAGTTTTTAAAGAAAAAAAGAAAAAATTGCTTGGAAAACAGAATACTTTGTTTTATTGCTAAGAGTTTGAAAAAGTTAGCTATCAAAAAACTTAAAATTCAATGAACGCATTTCTTACTTTTACCCTTTCACTACGAAAGATCTCGTAATATTTGAAAGTAATAACATTGTCGAATCCTTAGTTGTTCGGGCGTTTTGGTCCGCTTCAGTAAGGGAAGGGTTAATGTTAAAGCAATAAGTGATGCAGGTTACGGATCTAAACCTAACAATATCTTTATAAAGTTAGGTGAATTTACTATCGAATTTCAAAAAGGTTTTTTTTTGCATATTGCATTATTTATTTTCATTTGACCATTACATAGTTTGTTACAAAATCAAATGGCAAAACTGGCATAAACAATGTCTTAACCACATGCCTTCATAAAATAGGTCCACCGGAAGAGCCTAAAAACTGCATCATTTCCAACACAACTGCCACCTGCATCTCTTTGGAGTGCGAGAGAGGTCACGATGGCGGACTTCAACAGCTCTTCCAGCTCGAGATTTACAGCACGGACTCGGACCGATTCCTGGCCAACATGACGTCACACACGTCCCCTTTATTCTCTGTGTGCACACTGCCTCCAAAGGAATCATTTGTGCTAGTCGTTAATTCTTTTAATAGTAAAGGGAAGAGTAAACCTGTAGCCATACATGCCAGTACGCTGAGTTCTAATGGGAATGTAGGTAAGTGTATGTTTTTTTTTTATTTTTAACACCTAAATTGCTAAGTATAACTAATTAATTAATTTTTAAGAGGGAATATGAAAAAAATTTCAGCATTTTCCCTTTGAAATTTTAGAATTTATTCACCAAATTACCTGTTTTAAAAAACGAATTGCTAGCATGCAAATAAAATTTTAAATGATGAATTCAAAATTTAAGTTATTGCTTTACTGGTACAGCATAAAAACTACATTATAACAGCAAAATATATTTCTTAAATTCTCCTTAAAAACTTGAAAGAAAACTCTCGATTTGATAGAACTATTAATCCGAAGTTCATTTTTTAAAGTGTCAAGTAAAATTCCAATATTTGAAATTTCCTTCTTACTTTGATAAAAGCGCTCCGACTAATTTCATAAACCTTTCCATATTTCTACGAGAATGAATAAACCAGATAAGGGAGCGTATTTCCAATCAAAATTTAGTATATTTACTTGTATTTCATTCTAACTCGAATAATTATATTTGATCTAAGCTTATTCTTTGTGTTACATCAAATAATTCCTAGAACTAAATAGCAAAACTCTTGATTCACTTCCACCAAATTCATTAGAATAGCGTTTGAAGTTTTGAAAATTGCAATATTTTTCTAACACATTTTTGAATAGATGTGACATTTTTTTGAAGCAATTATTGAAAAAGATATTTATTTAAAGGTAAAAAGTAAACTAATACTTCAGAATTTTTTTTTACGTTTCTATACAGAAAAGAAAATACTCATCAATAAAATCTGATATTTTGTGTTTACATTTTCCAAGATGTAAATAAAAGTTTCGTATGTGCGTATATTTACTCAACGGATAACATCTCCTCATTTCTTTTCATATTAATATTTTTAAAGAAAAGCAATAATAAATTGTGTGTGTATTTCGCTCTTCTATAATAGGCGTTGGGTGTTAAACTAATTAATTTTTTAATAATAAAATTGAAAATGCAACTAGAATCTAAAAAAGTTACTTGAATAAATAATAATTACTATTATGAAAAATATGGTTCTAGCAAATTATTCATAAGTTATCTTCGCAATTGCAGCATTTTATTTTACCCATTAATGAGGACTGGCAAGAAATAATTGCCACGCAAAAATGAAATTTCTGCTAAAATTTATCTAAATATGGAAATTATAAGGCAAATGAGGACCACAATGAACAATTTTTATAGGACAAATTCAGTTGCAAGGAAAAATAATTTTAGAAATTTGTATTTAACTTTTTTTATAATAAGTAAAGGGGCTAAAAAGGTCCGGTATCGTATTTGTTTTTCTCAAAGCAATTTTTCTAAAAATTGTACCTTTGTTTTGTCCTAACGATGAATAGAACTGGTACTACCAATTCTACTTACATCAACACAAAATGCAGTTACAAAACTTTAAACGCATTTTTGAAGTTGTTTTTATTTTTAAGGATGTCCTTACTTCAAATTGATATATCTTATGAGCCATTCATTGTAGGTCTACGAAGTTTATACATTATAGACTATATATTATTATAAATATTTTTGCTTTACAATTTTTTTTTTTTGGAAAATAAAATTCTTTAACCTAACAACTACGGAAAAATACCAAAAATTAAAAAAATTATCTTTGATTTTTTTTTATAAACTTTTGTATTTGATTTATCAAAAATCTCTGAAATCACTATCTTATATATACTATTGTGTCTCATATAAAGTGCTTACCTTGATAATAATCATATTTTTTATTGACTTATATCAAAAATTGTAAAAATTCTTCAAATTTTCGCTGTTTTTTATTTATTTTTTAATTTTGATTTAATTTTAAAAATAAAAACATCATAGAAGCATGATTAATATGTATTCAATCAGTAAAGAAATTGGATGAATCCATGCATAAATAAAAAAAAATTAAATTTCGGTCCCGGATCCCTTAGGATTCACAAATTGGCGTTAATTGTTTCATCATTATTAAGTTTTCAAAACATACAAACACAATTTCAGCTCAAAAAAGGTCAATCATTTTCAAAAATAGTTAAAGAATAAAAATTAAATATTAAGCTGTTTATTTCTTTAAGGAAAATCTTTTAGATTATTTTTGCAATGCAAATATTGTAAATAAATGCTTTCTTTTGCTTCTTTATACAATTTCTATTTGCATTTTGGACCGAATTGGGTTTTAAAATTGGTCCAACTCAACAAACAAACAAAATGAGCAGTAATGACCACTTCAGCTTTTATTCTATTCCTATTTACAATACGATTAAACCACTCCACTCCATCCCATGAAAAAAATCGATGTTTTAAAGTAAAAAAAAAGACATTCTGGAAACGGAAATAAAAACTCTGGTGTTACACGGAAACGACTGAGGCCAATTTTCTACTTTGCCCAATTGTTTAATTTAAAGCAAATCGAAGCTTGCATCAGATTATCTAAGCCGGGAGCGGGGGAACTATTTATAGCTGTATTTAGTTTATCCGAATAGGGCTAAGCTCAATTTGTTGATATAATTCAGAAATTCCGATTGTGGCTGATAGGTTAAACGTGTCAGCATCGTAAGCCCAAGATCGCGGGTTCGAGCCCCGGCTGAGTCGATGGATTTTCTGAATGAGAAAATTCTGGGCACGCATGTCATGTGGCATGTAAAAGATCCTTGGAGGACCTATTTGGCCTGGGTTCTCTCAGCAAAATTAAATCTAGGCATATTTTAACATCCACAGAGAGCCCAGATTCATTGTAATCTGTGCGTCAAAATTGTTAGCGAGAGTCGCCTACATGGCGAAACAAAACAAAAAAATGACTCTCATTTCTGGGGAAGGTGCCGAGTCTGCAAAGGCTTGACCACCAATGTTGCAGCCCCATTAGATTAAAAAGAAATTGCCATTGTAACTGAGCTATACAGTTAAGACATGGGTCCTGAGGTCCACATCTTGAGCATCTTGTTATCAAATAAATAGAACCATTTCAAAAGAAACAGAGTGGTTAAATCCAGTAAATAAACATCACGATGCAGCTAATGCATGTTAATTTTTTTTCGGGATTCTAACATATGATATCCCTTTCGCAGTCTTAATATGATGACGAGATACTGTATTTAGCTTCCTCAGCTGTACATAAAGCCTAGTAGTAAAATAATACTAGGTAGTAAAATAATAAGCCTAAACTTATTAGCCTTGTAAGCCTATGTAATAAACTTATTTTTGATCAATGCTAAATTTTCATAAATTGTTCTCTTTATTCTAAAGCTATATAAAGAGACTAACTGAATTTCAATTGAAGCGTTAAAATTATTTTAATGTCACCTAATCCAAAGGTGAAATTGATGTTAAGCACATATGACATCTTACAGGTAGAAAAAACTATTTATCCATACACATTATTGCCATGAGTCAACGAGTAGTGCAATAAAAAGAAGAATCAGTTTTAAAATTATCCATTAAAGTTGTCTAGTTTAGATAAAAGTACAAATTTCAGGGTAGTTCTTAGTTGAAATTCGTCCACAACGCCAAAGTAGCACATAGGGCAGCATGGTGTATCCTTGATTGTTATTCCAAATAACATATTGGTGTAGTCTGGCTGCCACAAGTTGGCAATCAAAATATTTTGATTGTGGAACAGTCCATTTGAAAAAAGGTAAGGAGGGTTTTAGTTTTGGAAAAAGTTACTATGTTTGGCGATTCATTGCTTTTATGCACGCACATTTCTTTAAGGTTTAGAACCAGGTTATCAATTGAAGGGTATATCGACAACAACAATAATATATCGCCGATAACTGTTGTGTAGTTCTAGTGTGATACATTATTTACAATCAAACTGGACCAGCAATCCCCTCTTCTCGCCAAACGCCATGAGTTGGCAACCCTTTTTCCTTCGGCTTAAAACCTTAAATCAAAGTGGAATCTTCCACAATCAAAATATATTGATTGACAGCTTGTGGCAGCCAGACTATAAATGGAAACGTGTGCAATTTTTATGATGATAACAGTAATTTTAAGGAGAAAGACAGTGTCAAGGATCCAAATTCTGACAAAACATCGCTTGGTTCCTTTCAGGATAGCCCGATTCAGTTTTCTTAACAAAAAGTGACCCTTTGTTAGATTTGGCTGGGAACTTTGTAGTCATACTCCATCCTTATGTGGTCGTTTGGATATGAAAAGATAAAGGAGGCAAAATCCGATACTTTACGAAAAAATAGAACGTGTTTCCATTTTTTTAACAAGACTGGGTTTGGTATTGATTTTAAATTCGCATAAAAGTTTTGGCAAGAATAAGGGAATTGTTGAGTATTGCATATTTAGAGAGTTTTTTTATTCAGAATTCTACTTACGTCTGACGTTTATTTAGAATTTAAATGTATGTTATGTTTACACAGTAGTTTCAAAATGTATATTAAAAAAGAAATATATTGCACTACAAATAAATTAAGACATTAGTAAAGACCACACACCATTCGCCTTTTTTATCCATTCTAGACTGTGGATGTTATAATTAAGTATTACTAAGGTTACTTCCATCTCAATGAATACGAAATTACTGAAAATTTAATTTTTATCGATCGTAACTTTTGGAAATTTTTTTTAAGAGATCAAATTTATTTTGCAACCAGTATTTCCAGTATTTTTACCAGTATTTCCAATTCATCCATCAATAGTATTATTTTCATATAAATAACACTTTTACACCACATCATATAAGGAATAAAGTTACCTTGTTAAAGGTCCATGAACATGTCTGCATTCCATCCTGATGTAATCGTTGAGCATAAAAGATAAAGAAGAAAATTCGATTCTGCTTTGAGAAAGTGGAACGTGTTTCTATTTTTACCGGTTTTTAACAAGGCTGCATTTTGATATTGATTTTGAATGCTCATACTTTTTTCCACTGGATCAGAGTTTGTTTACCACAGGTTTTTCATAAGTGGTTTGTTTAAGCTTAATGTGTCTAAATTTTCCGCAGTTAGTTGTGGCATAGAAGAGTTGGATAAAGCAAATACGATACAATTAGTTTTTCATTTTACGTAAAAATTGGTTAGTAAATGGGAAAAAGTAAACATAATTGTAATAAATTATCTAATAGATTTCTATTTCCTTTTTAAATTTATAATTAATACATTTATAACTGCAATTAATTATCTTAGTTAAATTTATAAAAGCAAGTTTTATTTAAATGCATCTACTATTGGACTTAATTTATATAGGATAGTTAAATAACCGAACTAAATATTTAATGAAAGAATTTAAATTGTTGTACATCACTAAAAGTTCAAACTTTAGTGCTTATAAAAAACATTATAAGAATAAGGAAATGGTTAAATTATGCTTCGTTTAAATTGTTATAAAAAGTTTTTTTTTAAATAAATTAATTAAAGTGTTAGTCAATTAACATACACAGTTCATGAAATATTGTGTTACAAAAGATTATATATTTAAATTTAAACATGAAATAAAAACATTGGTTACCGTAAATTTAATTTAATATGAACTGTTCAAAAAAATTGCAATCCTTTCAAATATTTGTTACCAAAATGAGATAAGAATAACCTCGATCATTAATGTAGAGAAAGAATAAAGTTAACTTTTAAATTGGCATTGTTTCTGATACCATAGATCGTTTTTTGTGCACTTTTAACAAAAATATTAAAAATGCATGTGTTTCCTAATGTATAGGTACAGAACCTAATAATATTTATCTGAAAGTTGAAACAAAATAAGTTACTTCAGGTACAACTACATTTGAGTAAACATTATTCAATTCGGGGAACATTATAGCAAAAATGTACATCCCTTCAAGTAAGGATTCTACTTTGACACGGTAACATTCCAGAAATGCGCTTGTTGACAAAACAAATTATTCCCCAGTAATCCGTTCCGGTAAAATGGCATTTTTAAGTTTACAAGCGCATTGAATTGAAATCCTGTTATCGTTGCAACATGCATTACAGAAGACGTTGAAATATATTTTTGTTGAAAACACGATAAAAACATTGAAAATCCTTTCCGAGTTTCCTTGAAAGAAAACCAAACATGTAAGAGAAACAGAAAGTAGTTGTCTTTTAAACTAGAAAATCGCTCGAGATACAATTCTACTCCCGTTTTTGTTTATTTCTAAAGAAAAAGAAGAAGAAAAGAGCTCAAAGACGAGATTATCTTCACACATTCTGCACAAATCTAAAGTTTTTTTGTTTGTTTCTCTAAAGGCTTTACAAGGTTGAATGAGTTGCTTACTATTTCTTAATGGCTAAAACCTTATTTCAGACAGCCAAGTTTGTTTTACAACCTCCGTTCAAAATATTAATCTGTATCCAATGCCTTAAGAAAGTCTTGTGTGTTTTTACTTGTTCGAAAGCTGAACATAAAACACATTGTTGAAACACTTTTTAAAAACCATAAAACCTCTAACAAAGATTCTTACTATTCTTAATAGATAAAACTTTATTTCAGACACCTAAGTTTATTTTACAACATCCATAAAAAATATTTATCTGTACCCAATGTCTAAAGAAAGTCATGTTTGTTTGGACTTAATCGAGAGTTGTACATTTAATTCATCGTTAAACAACTTTAAAAAAGACCCATTAAACCTCTAACAAAGAAACTATAGTACAGAAATATATATCTTTTCAGATAACATTATCAGTTTATTCCCGAATATTTAGTACACAGTACACCTTCCCCAAAACTTGTTTCTATACTTTAAGTTTCGCACACAGTATTATTGTAAAATGGGCAATTCCATAAAAATGTCAACTTCGATAGAATAAAAAAGTTGTAATTTTTAGTAAATTTTACAAAATAAGTTTAAAATTATAGTACAAAAAATAGTTTTCAAATTATAGTTTAAAAAAGCAGGACTATAAATATGTATTATATATTCACATTTCCCGGGAAAAAAAAATCGATGCCTAGTGGAAACAAATATTTTTTGGCTCTGCAAATTCAGCCAGCATTTCAACTGGTTGGAAATCGTCCTCGATACGTGTAAAACGTATGTAACAAAAAAGTTGTAAGTTTATAACGTTACACACTTTTAATTTAATATAAGTTTTTGACATTCCCTCACGTCAACTGTTAGTAATTTAAACAATATTACGAGTAGGTTGCTCTACATTATAATGTTACATAGCTTATATACCATATTTGATATGCATTAGTTTAAAATCTCAATGTAGTGAATTCGCAAAAGTTTCCGTTTTTTGGTTCCAGAATGCAGTTATGGTTGCAAAAATGTCATTCCGTAACACAAAAAAAATTTCAAAAATGAAATAATAAAATACTTTAAAACAATTTTTAATTCCTTTTATTGTCTTTGAATCATTAACAGTAATATATAAACTGAAAAACCAATTTTCCTTTGAAAATAGCTTAGTGGTAATTGTTCTACTTCAGTTATTCTATTCAAAATTTCATTCCGTCGCATATGGAATTGCCCAAACATACCCCCCCCCCCCCGATTTAATATTTTCATTAAATTTTGCAGAAAAAAAAACATCAGAATGCTGACTCCATCTTTTTTTTAGTCAAAATGCCAGTATATTCGAAATTAGTAAAATATTGCTACATAGTCTCTTCCTCCATGTGCAACAAATATACTGGGCTTTGGTGAGCAGCGGTTACGTTGGCAAAAAAATGCGAGAAGACGCAACCGTCTAAAAAAGAAATAAAAATGTATAGTTTTTTTTCTCTTTTCATAACATAAGGCAAACCCCTATTGCAATATGCTTCCAGCCATCGTATTGCGTTGCTTGGAACAAACTCTTCGATTAAATATTTCAGTTATCCATAACACTTTGATGTTTTATTTTTCTATGTCTGAAAAACATTATCACTGTCTCGTTGACTGAGAGTTTATTACATTATTTAAAAATAAATATGAAGGTAGTTATGAAAATTGCCGAGTTGTTTAGTGATTAATAGCGTAACATCAAATTTGTATTGAAAGGCTTAAGACTGAAATTGAAATTACCATCAATTGAAAAAATAAATAAAGTTTTTTTTTTCAATTTATCTATTTCATTTCTTAAAACGCAAAATATAATTTTTAATAAAATCACCAAATTCGCAATTAAGACTTAAGATCATTAAAAATAGTATTGCTAAATAAAGAACCTTAACATGATACAATAAGACAAAAAAAAATTCTATATAATTTACTTCAACAAAATTCATAAATTTATAAATGAAAATCAATATTAAATTAATACTCATGAACAAAATATTGTAACTTTAAGTCTTTTTTAAAGACTCTAAAAATCATTTGTACACTAAAAAAAACGTCAAAAAACTTCACTTTAATGAAAGATAGACAAAATGACATGTCAGTGTAAACAAATAAATCAATTAATAACTTGTCTTACGTTAAAAAGAAAAGAAAACTGTCTTTCTGCTGGGACAATGCTGTTTTGTGCCTAGAGCGTTTCAATCATACCCTTCGTTTATACTTGAAATTCACTTTATACTACCCTCTAGGGAGACATATTTTATGCATTTTATTTGCTTTGTTTACTCAAAAAGTGTCTTGGGCATTGTGAAATTTTAACCATTGTGCTTTATTTATCTTCGTATTTATTTTATTATTTTTTGTTGATAAAATAGTAAAATTAATTTTTGGGGAGAGCGGAAACGATATCTAATTAATTGGGATAAAAATTCTTAAGACAAAAAATTGGCTTAGTTTATAATGTATAAAGTCTTTGAAAGAAAAACTTTTCGTTAAATTCATTTCATATACATTAAATATTTAGATAATAAATTAATCAGTAAGTAAGTTATTGGTTAGTTAAGTAATGCATTTTATTATTAAATAAGTTAACATAAAATTTTAATTTCAAAGTTAGAATTCACAATAAAAAACTATGCAAATATGGAAATATAAGTCTTTCAATATACCCTTTATTATTTTTTCTATATTGATATTCTTTAAGTAATATATTTATTTGAAGTATAAGTCTTTCAAAAACCTTTATAAACATTTGTAATTTTTCTCTGAGATATTAATCCTACATATTTGTTATTATAGTTAAAATCACTATTTAAAAAAATATCTAAAAAAATATATAATTTAATGCAAAAGTACACACTTTTGCACATGTCACGTTTCCCAAAGCAAGAATAAGAAAACATCATCTTTTATGAAAATGACGAAAACCACATTAAAAAACAATACCATTAAAACATTAAATTATGAAAGAAAAGAAAGCCAAAGCTTCATTTATTTCGTTTTTTTTATCTGAAAAAGATTGCTATTGACATTAAAATAAAAAAAAATATTACTTTAATTTTCAAACTTAGTTCGGAAATATAAAAAATTGCAAAGAACTATAATTTATTTGTTTATAATTTAAATTGTTATTTTTTAACTATGGTTTTGAGACTACATGAGATTTATTGATAACATAAAATATTGGAAAATTATTTTCTTCAAACACAGTTCTCTGCCCCTAAAAAACAAATTACTAATCATACAATACCATTAAAAATACTACAACTTGACAACTTATTGAAATTTTCCCTTCCTTAAAAGGTTAATACATTGCCTAACGTTGCAAATGAACCATAAAATACGTTCAGGCACGCCATGCTATTTCGGTTTGACATTTGTTAGGTGGGGCACACGTCCAATTGATTGCAAAGCTTCTGTCGTTCCAATGCATAATAAATGACTGATGACATTCCTTGCTTGTTATTAGATGATGATGACTCCGGGATATTTGTTGCAATTCTGGGTGTGGCTCTGGGCATCGCAGCAGTTTTGATTTTACTTGGAGCCGTGATTTTATTGACGATAAGGCTCCACGCAAAGAGAAGAGCTTCTTCAGGTAATAATTGAACTTTTATTATTTTAATTTTATTGTTATATTTTTATTTTGCAAAGTGATGTCACTCTATAAAATAGTATGATGAGCAAGTTGCTTAGTGGTAGAGCTTCTCACTGACACGCCACAGATCCGGTTATCGAGTCCTGGATTTAGTGATGTTGACTCATATTTTCATCCCTTAAATGGGTCGATAAACGGAGCACCAAGCATGCTTGGGAACTAAACACTGGGGGTCCCGCGTGAGGTTGACCAGCTAACCGGGACAAATGTCTAGCATCCCATAGCCCTTGTTCACGAAGGCTAAAATGGGCACGGCAGGCCTTGGCCCACTAACAGGCTGCTGCGCCTAACTTTTAATTCTACATTTTACAATCATTCACAAACGATGCGTAGTTGATTATTACAAAAATATGTATATGTATTATTTTTATTTAAAATAAGTTAATTTTTCTATTTATTTACAGATAGAGAATACAGCATCGAAGAAAGCAAGTAAGTATTATGACTTTTTATCGGGACATTAAAAAAAGGCACCCCAAAAATTGCACGTTCTTGCAAAAATTCGTATTGTTTTAAACTTATTAAAAATAAATACATTTATCTATGTTCTTGAAATTGGAATTAATTTTGAAACATATTCCATCATTGATTTTTTAAACTCAAAGAATTTTAAATAAGTTAAAGAATTCGATAAGTAACGTAAATTTTTGCAAAGTTTAATTGAAATGCTATAAAAACGAATAATAAATGTGTGATTATTAACTGAGATGTACCACTTTTATGGTAAAAAAGCAATGTAAATGTTTGTTTTGCAGAAGTGATGCTCATCACTTGAAAGAATGCAAAGAGTCCTATGTTTCAAGCAGTCTAGGTCCCGATATAATTCCAGAGAAA